>MCFH01000024.1:572500-751208 GCA_002104945.1 Piromyces finnis
TAGAAAACAAAGAATAAAATTTAAAGATAAAATTAAAAAAAAAATTGTATATATACTGATTCAATCTAACAGGATAATAATTTTCTAGCTTAATCATTCTATTAAATTCAAACACAATCTAAAGAAAGAAAAAAATAATAATAATTGATATAAAAATTATATGTGACTTGAACAAATTTTTATATTAATAATTTTTCATCTAAAATTAAATTTATAGTTTTTATTGTTTCTACAATGTACAAGAATGTAATGTAAATATATGACAAATGTAATATCATGTAATGTAAAAGAATAATGTAAATGGATGATCCATATAGTTCCAGCCTTATAATTAGACAATTAGTTATTATGTAAGCCTCATTAGTATAAATAGACTAGAATAAATATTGTTTAAAAAGGGCTTCTTGTTTTAGTTAGAATTTTTAATATTTGACAACGACAGAACGTTTTAGTATTTAGACAGAATAGAAATATTGGAACATAATAAAGTTATTAATAAAACCTATATTACTTAAAATTTAATTCTTTCTACATAAAATTTAATAAAGAATCACGTGAATAATGAATAATAAACAATATATCAACCATTATATATATAATAAATAATATTTATAGAGTACGAATAAAATGAAAATAAACCAATAATTAAGTATCAATGGCTAGGAGTATATTATAAGTAAAAGATATTTCTCATTATTTAACTCATATTTACTCATATTTGAGAAAGTATAGCCATAAAAGAGAGTATATGATAAAATAGTATATTAAATTTGAGTAAATTTTTTATTACAATATTAATAAGAATAAAATTAAATATAATATTTAGTTGCATTATATAACTATTTATATAACTAGTAAATAATTAAGAAAGAAAAAAACTAATACTAATAAATTTATTTAACTATAATACCATTGTATTAATTTAACTATTGTATAGTAAATAAATAAATATACTAATTATAATAATAATAATAATAATAATAGAATTTATATAAGATAAAAGCATTAAAAATTTAATTGATTTTTTTTATAAAGAATATATCCATAAATGAATATAATTAAAATTTTATATTAAAAAATATTTTATATTTTTGGTTGTTCGTAAAGTCACCACTTTTTTAATATTTATTAAAAAATTTGTGTGTGGGTTAGGTTATATATTCAAATAATAATTTTTTGCTAGTTAATGGATAGAGGAAGTAAAAATAAAAAATAATTACATAAAGTTAAAGTATTTTATTTTTAAATTCACTAAAAAAGAGTTATGTGTTAATAAATCAATATTATTTATAATGTTAATCAAAATAATTAATATTTTTAAAAAACCTAATAATTTAATTGTAGTATATATATACAAATTTATACAAATTATATAAAACAAATAATACGTAATAATAATAAAATGATAAAAATCTAAAAAAAATATTTTATATAACAGAAAGAACAATACATGCTAATAATATATTACTTATTTGTTCTTTAAACACGTTAATATACAACTATATATATAATAATAAGGTATTAGTTTTTGAGAAATTAAAAAAAGAATACTATGAAATGATGACACAGAAAGTATATTTATTAAATTTTAATTTTTTTTTATTACCAAAGGATTATTATGAAATATCTTTAATTTGTTTATCATGTAGATGAGTATATTCTTTAAATTTTCAAATTTGATTAAAATATAAGAAAGAGGATTTTATATTTCCTTTTTTAAATTCTTTCATAATTATATTTATTATTCCTAAAGAAACTTTTTTTTATAAAATGTATCAAGAAAATAATATAAATGTAATAATTGTAATGAGATAAATTTATAAATAATAAATTACTATAGTTTGTTATAACAAAAAAAAAAAAGTTTAAGTATAAATGGATAAATAGTTACTTTATTCGAATCGATATTTATGTAGTGCTTTATTAAAAATATATTTCTTTTAAATGTTATGTTTTTTATTTAAATAAAAGTTATATTACAATGTAATGTATTAAGACATTCACATTTATTTTTAAAAGAAGAAATATATAAATCAATTGATATTAAAATAGTAATTTTATAACGATATAAAAATCATTTGTTATATTTAAAATTATTAATATATATTAAACTTTTTGAATAAAAAAATAAGAATGACATAACTTTAAAGTTTTTTATTACATATATATAGCTATATTTTCATTCGTATAAAGCATCAAAGTATAATAATAGCTTTATTGGTTTTTATACCTAAGTGTAATATATATCTTGGCTTATTTTTATAATATTTATAAATATTTTGCCAAAATCAATGTTTTTTTAAAATTAACCAATTTAATATTATTGGCTAATATGAGTGATAATCAATAGGTTATTGGTTGATTCTTTAAATTAATTAGGTATAGTTTAATAATTAAAAAACAATAAAAATCTTAAATGAATTGGCAAAATAAGGAATTTAACAATAGTTATTATAATTAAATAATTCTTGGAATTAAACAGTAGTTAATAATAAAGACCTCATTCTTAAACTTTTATATATTTATTTAATGATTTACTAATTTATTTATTATTAATTTTTTTTATTGTTTATAGTAAAGTAATAACATATATATAAATAAAAGGTAGTGTTATTAAAAAATATTTTTTAATAAAGCATGCTTAAAAAGAATAACTATTTTTATTTAAAACTAATTAACAAATAATAAAAAAAAGTGGAAAATATTTTAGAAATTCACAGTAATAATAATGTTTAGTCATTAATATTTGTAATATGAGAGTAGTAATACTATAAATAATTAAGATTTATACACCTTTTTAATTCTTTTTAGAATAAATAATAAATAATAAGTAATAAATGTATATGATGGATTTAAATAAAATGGGTTTTTTTATTTGAATTATTTTAATACGATTATTACAACTGAATTATTAAAAATTTTTAGATTTTCGATTCATCATATATTATGAATATTTTACTTAATGTATATAAATATAATTATAATACATTATATTAATACATTTATATATATGCAATATATGTATGAATTAATTAATTATTTGATTCGTGAATAAAATCAATGTATATATTAGTAATATATGGAATTGCATATTAAATTAAATTATTGGCTTAAATTTTAATTTATAATAAATTGAATTTATTCTAAAATATTTTAATTTTTAGAATGGATGATAAATCTTATATTAATTATGTGTCATTATATTAATTTAGACTTTAGCCTAAATCTAGGTTATTTTATGTAAAAAAATAATGAAAATAAAAGATCTATAGGTTTAAATAAATATTAAAACATTTTAGAGAAAAAAACTTTATTAGAATAAAAAGTAATTATAAAATTTTTTTATAGATTTTAAGGAGTTTTTTTTTTTTAAAAAGAGATTTTGTGTATGACAAATAAGTTATTTCAAAAAAAAAAAAATTAAAAAAGATGATTCTGTACTTCAATATATTGTAATTAAAATTAACACGAATAACGGTAAATTCATTAATTAAATGTACCATAATGGAAATAATAATATATATAAATTCATATTGTTTCATAATTTAATAAATCTATTTATATACTAAAAATAATATATATTAATAAAGGATACAATAATAATAAAATAATAAATGAATAGATATTTAAATTTTTACATAAAAAAATAATAATAAAAAACATTGATTTCTTTCTTTTTTATTTAATAATATAATGCTCTGATTTAGTAATATTCATCCTTTATTAATGCAATAAAGATGACAAACAACTTAATAATAATACTGAATATTGATATTTATATCAATATGTGGTCATATCTTATATATATTTATTAATTATTAAAAACTATATGAATGTGGATAGTAGGATTTTTTTAATAATTAATAGAGGTTTTATGGATAAGACGAATTTAAAATAAAAAAAATAAGTAGATCATAGCTATATAAAATATATTTAAAAATAATTTTAATGAAAAGTAAATAAAAGGTTTATTTCCTTTTATTCCACAAGATTTTTTTGTAAATAATATTTAAATTTTGATTCAATTTTTTTAATGGTTTTGTTATTATTTATTATTGTAAAATTATATTTCGACAATACATCTACTTTTATATATTCACATATTTAGTATATTTTAATCCTCATGACTTTATTCTTTGAATCTGGAAGAAGTATTTTATGATAATACCAAATACTATTCTGTTTATTACTTATTTGAAAGTGGACAAAAATAGCTTAATTTTTAAAAAGAAATTAATTATATTTTTGATGTGCATCATTGCCTATATTACATACATCACTAGTAAAAAAAATATAATATAAAAACACATGATATAAAACTTAAAAAAAATGTATAATATTTAAATTAACCCATCGTGGATGATGATTATTTGCTTATTTTTCAACAAAATTAAATTATGGAAACAAAATAGTCTATTTTATAGAGTGATAAATTTTTAATTTATTTTTTTTTCCAAATATATTATTTATAGTATATTAATATAATACTAAAAATCTAACACTATTATTCATTAATATATTATAAAATAAGAATTTTATAAATATAGTAATTAAATAGGAAAAAGATAAATATGGTTAAATTAAAAAGTTTTTATCCTCTATAAAAGAAAGTTAAAATATTACAATTTATTATTTATATGTGAATCTTTTAGGATCGTTAGATATTATGCCGCAATAAAATAGAAACTTGCAATCTTATTAATATATTTATGATATTATTGTATGAAATCATGAAAATAAGAAGATATAATGGATTTATAAGGAATATTAAATAAATACAATAATTGATAATATCTATTTTTTTAATAATATAAATATAATTCTTTTACTATATTACTATATTTTAAGCTATATATTAAAAGACTTATGAGATTTAATCATATTTTATATATATATTATTTAAATAATCGACATTATTGTAAGTTAATACATAATTAAATATATTTTATTAAAAATATATTTATTCATTATTAAATGGTTGGTTGAAATTTGTTTCCTTGTATTACAATAATGGACATACTATTTATTATATAATAAGGTTAAATCAATATAATAGTTAATTAATATTATATTAAATAAAGTTTTTCTAAATAGCCAATTATATTTTCAAAATTTAATTCATTTAATATAAATCAAAATAATTAATTGTATATCTGATTATACTTATTATATATAATATTAAATGTATTTATTAAGAACCTTTTTTTTTATCTTGTATTTTTTTTGTGTAATACTAAACAAACAATATAATAATAAAAATATATTAATTGAAGTTATAAATTAAAAATATATTAATATTATTTGATATAATGATGATAGATAATACATAATCATTATTGTAAATTAATTAAGTTTATTAGAATTGATAATATTCTTACATATATTATTAATATAAATAGGAAATATAAAAAAAAAGAAATAAATATTAATAAAATTTGAATAATAATAATAATAATAATAATAATAATAATAATAATAATAATAATAATAATAATAATAATAATAATAATAATAATAATAATAATAATAATAATAATAATAATAATAATAATAATAATAATAATATAATAATAATAATAATATAATAATAATAATAATAATAATATAATAATAATAATAATAATAATAATAATAATAATAATAATAATAATAATAATAATAATAATAATAATATAATAATAATAATAATAATAATAATAATAATAATAATAATAATAATAATAATAATAATAATAATAATAATAATAATAATAATAATAATAATAATACTAATACTAATACTAATACAATATTAATTTTATCGTATAAAATTATATATATTTATTAAACATGAATATTTAATGGTTTCTTTTAAAGTAATACTTTTAATTATTTTTGGGTTTATATATTATATATTATTAAATAATACAGTATTATTAAAAAAAAAGCTTATATCTGATTTTGAGAAAAAGTTAATAAAACCACTTTTTTTTTTTTTACTCCTCAATAAATGTTTAGAAATTTAATTTAAGTAAAAAGGATTTCATATTTCCTTTTTTATTTATTATTTAGGGATAATATATTTCAATGAAAATCTAATATAATAATAAATTAAATTTTAATAATAAAGTTATTATAATTAAAGTTTATTAAGCCCATATATTAAAATATGCTTTTATATATGTATATTTTAATTTAAATAAAGTCTTTTAAGTCTATTAATATAAAAAAAAAGAATAAAAATTATAAAGAAAAAAAATTATATTAATTATAATTCCAAAGTCTCTAATTTTTAATTTATTTAATTTTTATTATTGCAAACTTAATTTACTATTAAATTATATTAATTAATAAATTCTAGTTTAACAATATAATAATATTATCATTAGTTTATATATTTCAATATACACATATAAATTATATAATAAATTTTAAATTTTATTTACTAATATTTATATATTAAAAAAAAAACATATTGATATTAATTTATTTTTATTTAATATTATAATGTTATAATTAATTAATAATTAATAAATTACAAAAAAAAAAAAAAAATTTTTGTAAAAAAACAAAGATATTTTTTTTTTTATTTTTTTTTTTTTTAAAATTTAAAGAAAATAGGAAATTTTAAAAAAGGAAAAACATTAAACATTTATCTAATTAATGTTTGATTAATTTAAAGTTTTTTTTTTAAATAAATTAAACATTTATATTTTGTTTATTTTAAATTGATTATTAAAGTATAATTATATATTTAAATAAAGATTATATCAATACAATAATTTTAAAATATAGTTCGACTATTTTTCTAATTTTTATCAATTTTTAGAGAAAGAGAAATAGTAATATAAAAAAATAGAAAAGCTTTAATACAATTTTAAAAAAAAATAAAAAATTTTAATCAGCATATTAATATTTAATATTTTATATTTGATATAGGATAAATTATTTAAAAAATAAGGATTTTATTAATTTATTTTTAGAGATCATTCAGTTATTTTCTTTATAATGAATAAGAACCAATTATATATGGAAAAAGATAATACAAATTCTAATAATACCAATAACAATACTGTTTATACAAAGTCACCAGATAAAAACAGTCGAGGAAATAGTAGTAATGTTGAAACGAAAACTAATAGTTCACTAAAAGATATGGATAATAAAGAAAACAGTGAAATTATATATGGAAATAAGTCATACTTACCTTCACCTTTGCCTCCTAATCTTTATAATAAAGTAATTAAGGAAACAGAAGGTCAAAACTTTAAAACAAATAGTAAGTATTATATATACAATAGAAAAAAACAACTTTTATTAAATATTATTTTGTTAATAAAGTGTGTGTGTTTTTTTTTTCAAATTGATAATTTGATAGCTTTTAATTAATTTATATTTATTTTTTATTAATAATTTTAAAGAAATAATTAAAAACGCTTTTTTAGCTTCACCTGTTGCTTCACCAAAAGTTAACAAGGAAATGATAAATAATGATAATAAAAATAAAAGATTGGATGTTGAATCCTATCCAAGAAAAAAAATAAAGTGTGAGGATAATGCTACTAATAGTAATATTAGTGATTTAGAAGAACACAATTCATCAAAGATGCCTGTAGTTAATAATATTGAAAATAGTAATAATGATGATAAAAATGTAAAAAATATTAATGAAAGTAAAAGTAACGTTGATTCTATTAATATTAAACCATCAACCATTACTGATAATGAGAGCATAGAAGATATTAAAACATTCAGTGAAAAAATCAATAATGGTATTGTTACGTCTTGTTTTTCATACCATTTTAATCAAGATAAACCAAAAGTTAAAGAAGAGAGTGAATCAAATAGTGATGATTCTAAAAAAAATGAAGATAATGAAAATGCAGACAAATCTGATAAAAATGCTAAAAAAGAATTAAGTGAAGAAGAAAGAATAAAAAAGTATAATGTTCAATTAAGTAAATTCCAACATGATATTGCTAATAATACTTTATTACAAAAGTTTCATAATCCAATTAAAAAAAGTCAAATTATAGCTCTTAGGAGAAATTCGCTTCCTCTTCAAACACAGCTTATACATAAACAAAGTTTATTGAAATATCAACAATTAATGAGACAAAATAAGTTGAAGAAAGAAGAAGTAGCAAATAAAAAAATAAAGATGGATCCATCTCTTTCAATGCTAACTTCAATTAAACCAGTGTTTGTTTATGAATCTCATAATGAAAAAGTTCCAATTCCTCCAAATCCTCGTAAGGATTATAATTTAAATAATCAATATAACAAAAATCAATTTCAAAACAATCAATTTGTGCAAAACAATTATCAAGGAAATATGATGAACACTCAACCATTAGGAAGCCAAAATATGAGATTACCAATACGAAATGTACCGATGATAAATGGTCGTCCTATAAATGGTGTTCCAGTAAATATGAGTCATATTTCTTTTAATTCCATCTCTAAAAATAATGGAATGAATATAGGAAGACCAGTTCAAATGCCACAATATCTAGTTCAATCTTCAATGAATAATTCAAATGCTATGAATATGAAACCTAATCAAATACAATTTAATAGAGGTAGAAATTCACATAATATACCAATTTCTTCACAATTACCTATGAATAGTCAAAGAAGAATGCCAATGGAACAAATAAAACAATCTAATTCAAATAACAATAATGTAAAGCCAATGCAAACTCCAGTATTTAATAACAATAATAATATGAATAACAATAATATGAATAGTAATATGAATAACAATAACATGAATAATAATCATATGAATAATAATCATATGAACAGTAATAACATGAATAATAATAATATGAATAATAATAACATGAATAACAATAACATGAATAGTAATAACATGAATAACAATAACATGAACAGTAATAACATGAATAATAATAACATGAACAGTAATAACATGAATAATAATAACATGAATAACAATAACATGAACAGTAATAACATGAATAATAATAACATGAATAACAATAATATGAATAATAATAACATGAATAATAACAATATGAACAGTAATAACATGAATAATAATAACATGAATAACAACAATATGAATAATAATAACATGAATAATAACAATATGAATAATAATAACATGAATAATAACAATATGAATAATAATAACATGAATAATAATAATATGAATAATAATAACATGAATAATAATAACATGAATAATAATAACATGAATAATAATAATATGAATAACAACAACATAAATAATAATAATATGAATAATAATAACATGAATAATAATAATATGAATAATAATAACATGAATAATAATAACATGAATAATAATAACATGAATAATAATAACATGAATAATAATAATATGAATAACAACAACATAAATAATAGTAATATGAATAATAATAACATGAATAATAATAATAATAGAAATAATAACAACAATGTAAATATTAACAATAACAATAATGTAAATATTAACAAAAATAATAAAAATAGCAATGTAAATATGAACAAGAGCAATAACATTAAAAATCAAGTATCTATGGTTCCTTTAAAAAATGCTAATGACTATAATAATAATAATAATAATAACAACAACATCAACAACAACGGCAACAACAACAATAATATAAATATTAATAAAGGGATGAATAGTAATATGAGTAACAATATTGTTAGAAATAACAATACAAATAATAACAACATGAATAGCAATGGAATGGATATGAATAATATGAATAGCAATAATAATTCATTCTCCCAAGCTCAATCTCAAAAACAGGCTTTTAATAATGGCTCTAATCAATTTAATTCATCCTTCAATAATAATAAAAGAATGAACGTTTCTTCCTCGCAATCATTATCTATGAACAATTTAGCTTCTATGAATAACTTTAACAACACTATGAACAATAATAGCATGAATAATAATAATATGAATAATAGTATGAACAATATGAATAATAATATGAATAACAGCAATATAAATAATGGCATGAATAATAACAATGGTATGAATAATGGAATGAATAATAACAACAATAATATGAATTCAATGAATAATAGCATGAATAATAATAATATGAATAATGGTATGAATAGCAACAATATAAATAATGGAATGAATAACAATATGAACAACAACATGAACAACAACATGAACAACAACAATATGAATAATAACAATATTAATATGAATATTAACAATAATATGAATAACTGTATGAACATAACTAATAATAATATGAATGGTATAAATAATAACAATAACATGAATAATATGAATAGTAATATGAGTAACACCTTTAATAATGGAATGAATAATTTTAATAATAATATGAATAACTTTAATAATGGAATGAACAACTTTAATAATAATATGAATAACTTTAATATGAACAATAACTATAATAATAATAATAATAATAATAATGCTTTTTGTAATAATGGAAATATGAATAATATGAACAACAATAATACTATGAGCAACTTAAATATGAGTAGTAACAACATGAATATGAATATGAATAATAATAATAATAATAATAATAATAATAATAATAATAATAATAATAATAATAATAATAATAATAATAATAATAATAATAATAATAATAATAATAATAATATGAACATGAATGATAATAATGGCATGAACATGAACAATAATGGAAATATGAACATGAACAATAATGGAAATATGAATATGAACAATAATAGTAACGGAAACATGAATATGAATATAAATAACAATAATGGAAATATGAATATGAACAATAATAATATGAATATGAATAATAATAACTTTTATAATAAGAACAATATAAATATGAATAATAATGGTATGAACAATGGAATAAATAATAATATGAATAACAACATAAACGGAAACATGAACAATAACATGAATAATAATATGAATATGAATAATATGAATAACAACATGAACATGAATAATATGAACATGAATAACAACATGAATATAAATAATATGAATATGAACAATAATAATGGTAACAACAACAATAATAGTATGAATATGAGTAATATGAACAATGGAAACAATATGTCTATGAATAACAATAACAGAAATAATAATATGTCTATGAATATTAATAGTAATAATAACTTTAATAACAATATGAATAACAACATAAGTATTAATGGAATGATGAACAATAATTACATGCAGATGAATATGAGTGGAATGAATAACAACGATAATAATAATAACATGAACAATATGAATAATAACAATATTAATGGATCAAATATGAATATAAATAACAATAACAATAATAGAAATGAAATGATGATTAATCGCCCAAACAACATAAATAATAATAATACCAATAATCCTAATAATAATGGAAATAATATATTAATGAATGGAATGATGCCATCAAATCAAATGAATAACAATAATATGGGAAATAAAAATAATATGGGTAATATGAATAATAACAACAACAACAATATGAACAATAATGAAATGAATGGAAATAATATGAATAATAATAACATGAGTGGTAATATGAACAATAATATGAATAATGGTATGAATGGAAATAATAGTTTGAACAATAATATGAATAATAGAAACAATATGAATAATAATAATGGAATGAATAATAATAACAATATGAATTATAGAAACAACAACATGAATAATGGTAATGGTAGAGGCAATATGATGGTTTCTATGCAACCAATGAATTATAATTCTAGACTTCCACCTAATGTCTCCATGCCGATGCAAATGAACAGTCAAGGTGCAATGATAAGAAATATGAATAATATGCCAAAAATGTCTTAACGTAAATAAGATAAAAAAAAAAAAGAAAAATATTTTATAAATTTACTTAATTATAAAGTGAACTATATATATATTTATATATTTAATGTTGAAATATGATAGTTATTTCTTTTTTTTTTTTTTTTTTTTTTTTTTAACAATAAACATAGTAAATTATCTATCTAATTTATATCTAATTTATTTCATTATTACTTTTATATATGTTTAAATTTAATTTAATTATTTTTCTTAATTATTGTAAAAACAAATAATAATTTATTAATTGAATGCTTTTTTTTATAATTTTTTTTTATTGAAGAAAAACAATTTTCAATCAAAAAGTATAAAAGTGAATACTTTTTAGTTAAAATTATTTTTAATATTAATTATTATCTATTAAAAATTCATTACATTTTTTTTTCTAATTTTTTTCTTAATATTTATTTATTATAAAAAATCCTTCAAATTAATAAATTCACATAGAATAATAATAAAAAATATACCTTTTTATTATCTTATTTTCAGAGATATTTCTGGGTGTGGATCAATATAATATAGTTATAATAAATAACGAAACTGGAAGTTTTAATTTTTTCTCATTGGATTTCCTTATTTCATATTTTTAAAGTATAAAAAATATAAAAGCAACAATATATTGTTAAGATGTCAAGGCTAATTATAAATTATGGTGGTTTTCAAAGTTCAAATAAATATATTCCAAGAATAAATGATAATTAAAAGTAATCTATATATATTCTATATTGTTGAAATTTTAAATTGATTGTTTGAATGAATATATCATTAAAATAAATAAATAAATAAAAGTCAGAATATATATATATATATAAAATAAATTGAAGCATATTGTAACAAATTAAATATATAAACTACATTGTAAACATATAAATGAATGTAATATGTATTTATTTTACACTAGTAACTTTGTGACTTGCTAATCTAAGTAACTTATGATAATAACAAGCATTAATAAAGCTGTAATAATCATAACCCTAATCGAGTAATAAATAAATTATTTATTAATTTATTAAAAAAAATTAATTGCTTATCGAGATCATATTGAAAAAAAACGAGTCATAAACAATAAAAACCTTGATTTTATGCATAATGCAATATTTTAATTTATTTTCTGTAAAGTTCTTAATTATATATTTACAAATGTATATGGTAATGTAATGTATTGTCTTTTGGATATTTATAACCATTATTTAAATACGTTTTCCCATATATTAAGTATATATTAAAATATATACAACTATAGCCTTTAATAATTATATAGTATGTATAAATGTATTAAATGTATCATTACTAATGTACTAATTAATATCCAATAAATATAAAATAAAAAAAAAATATATTTAATATATTTAATATATAAATAAATACAATTTTTTTTTCCTTTAATTATAAAATTTATAATTTATTTATAATTTGAAAATAAAGATAACTTTTTTATAGGAATTTCACAAAAAAAGACTTTTAATAGTCGTAGAAAAGTAAAAAGAGTTATTATTATTATTATTATTACTACTACTACTACTACTACTATTGCTTTTAATTAATATTTATTGATATTAATATTAATATACATAATATACAACAACGTAAAACCTTTTTTTTTTTTATTTTTTAGTACCAATAATAGAAGTAATAATAATAATAATAATAATAATAATAATAATAATAATAATAATAATAATAATAATAATAATAATAATAATAATAATAATAATAATAATAATAATAATAACAATAATAATAATAACGATAATAACAATAATATAAAAATAATATTACAAAAAAATATTTTTGCAAAGTGTAAAAAAAAAAAAGATTAATAATTATTATATAACTTTAAAGTAAAAAATTTTGTAAATAAGAATCTTATCTTTGGAAACTTTTATATTATTATAATATATTTTTAACAAATAAAATGGGAAATCAATACTAATCGAAACAAGAAAGATATATCATACTTTAGTTTTTTTTTTATATAATAAGTATTTAGTCATAAAGATAAAATACTATTATTTTTATTAACAACTAATTTATTAAAAAAAATAATATAGTTAATATAGAATGTTATAGTCAACATTTTTATATAAAACTTTAATAAAAATAATACCAATAATTATAATACAAAAATAAAGAAAACTATTACTTTATAATTTGTTTTGTCAATATCAATCAATTTACTTACTTTATATTTTATTAATATAAATAAAGTAAAGTAGAAAGTGAAAAAAAAAAAAAATTAGAAAAATAAAACAAAAATCAAAATAAATTATATAAAAAAAGTAAAGGAAATATATTCTTTAATTAAATTAATTTATTTTAAAAACAACTTAATTTGTCAATATTTTAAAGTTTATTTTAAATCATTTAATATCTTTTCATATCTTCAAATATACCTAATCAAATCATTTGAATTTGAAATTTCATTCGAACAATCAACCATTTTGTTAATATTTTCAGTAATTACTTTAATAATACACTTTTTTATTTATTTATTTTTTTTCTTTATCATTAGAATAATTTTTTTTTTTTTAAAAAAATGGATAAAAAACCAATTACTACGACATCAGTACCAAGTACTGTTTTAGCAAGTGCTTTAGCAAAAAAAAACAGTACTATAAAACCTAGTACGGCATCATTATTGACAGCCGCTGTATCTAGCACAGCTACTGTACCTCAAATGCCATTAGTACCTCTAGCAAAAAAAAAGAAGACTGTTGCAAAAAGAAAAAAGGTTTCTCAAGCATGTGTTTATTGTAGAAGATCTCATATGACATGTGGTAATTACATTTTTCGATTTCTTTTATAGCATAAGATTTAAAAAGATGAATTTATGTATTATGGAATAATAGAATATAATTTAACCCAAATTAAAAGTTGATAATGTTAAAAAAAAAAAAATTAAATATAAAATATTTCTGGAATTTTATAAATAAATTGAATAGAAATTAGATATTATATATATATCTAAGCAAAATATGAAAAGTTTTATAGTTTATTCATTATTCATATTTATAAATAATAATATATTAAAATTTTTTTCTTGATTCCTTTCATTATTTTATTATTTTATTAAAAGATGTTGGAAGACCTTGCCAAAGATGTATAAAGGTTTGAAATTTTATATAAATATATTTTTCTTTTTGCTAATATTAAATAATATTTATATAACACAATTTATTCATATTTTTAAGCATATATAAAAAATACTTATACTAATGAAAATAATTATAATATCTATGTATTCATTTTTTTTTTTTTTTTTAATTTCTATTTTTTCGACACAATAGAGAAATATTGCACATTTATGTCATGATGAACCGAAAACAAAAAAAAATAAAAAGAAGAATGGTAAAGATGCAAAATCAACGCAAAACAAAACTTCAACTACTACAGAAGGTACAAAAACTCCGTCAGTAATTACCACACCAACACCAACACAGTCTCTTCCAAAAATAAATAATACAACAACAACAACTACAACATCACCAATAAATCCTCAATATTCAAATTTATATTTACAACAAGGTATTAATCCATTTTATAATATGAACTTCACTTCCTTTAATCCTATTTTTTCAAATGATTATGTTGGTAGTGAATTAAATGTTATTAGTGACTTTTTAGCTACACTGGAAGATCCAAGTTTTAACACTCAACTTAATCAAAGCGCAACTACATCAGTCAATAATATAGAATCTACTTCACCTATTACTGCTGAAGATATTACTAATGCCCTTCTTAACAATACAGTTGAAACTCCAATAAAGACAGAAAACGAAATATCCTCATCTTCAAATACTAATAATGCCAATAATTTTGATGCTCATGAAAGTAAAACAGAACAATTTATATTAAAAGCAGCCGATCCACCACATAAAACATCAGCTGAAAGATTGGCTGCTTTTCTTAATGCTAAATACGAAGCTGGTTTATTAAAACCATTTAATCATGTAAATGGCTACACTCGTTTATATCAATATATGGAAAAGAATTTATCCAAGGCAAATCGACAGCGTATAATAAATGTTATTGAGTATTTTAGGCCGTCATTCAGAGCAGTAGCACAATCTCTTACAGATATTGATTTAATTTTGGTAGAGGAAGCTTTTGAAAGATTACTTTTAGAATATGATCGTGTATTTACAAGTATGGGAATACCTTCTTGTTTATGGCGTCGTACTGGTGAAATATTTAAGTGTAATAAAGAATTTGCAGATTTAATTAATATGTCAATGGATGATTTTAAAGAAGGAAAAATTTGTATTTATGAATTATTAGCTGAAGAATCTGCTGTAAATTATTGGGAAAAGTATGGTAATATTGCATTTGATCCAGGACAAAAAGCTGTTTTAACTTCATGTGTTTTAAGAAACCCAAAAAAACCATCTCAAGGAGTAAGCTGTTGCTTTTCAGTAAGTATTTAAGTTTGAATTAATAATTAAAATATCTCATATATTAAATATTTATTATTTTTTAATCATTAATTAATATTTCAATTTTAATTTAAAAGTTTACAATTAGAAGAGATAAATACAATATACCAATGATGATTGTAGGAAATTTCCTACCGGCTTAAAAATCACATATTTCTATTTTAAGTTTCATAAAAATATATCTTAATATATACATTTACAAAACCTATATTATAGTATTATTTATATTATTAAATTCAAGAAATATTTAATAATTTTAAATATATTAATAGACTCAAATTATTTATAATGTTTACTTTCATTGAAATGTAATATTTTTCATTTACATCACAATTAAATTATAAAATCAAATCAAATAAAAATAAATTTAAAAAAAAAAAAAAATATGAATTAATATATATATGCATATATATGTATTTTTGTTTTATATATTATTTATTTATATGTAAATATTTTAAGAGGGAAAAAAAAAGTTATAAAAAATAAATTTTTGAATTTAAAACTATATTGAAATGCTTTAGTAATTAAAAATTATGATAGATTTAGTTTTAGAGTCCGATAATGAAATTAAAATTATTTTTGTTGATTATTTCTTTAGGGGTGAGGCCTTTGTGATTTTTGACTTTGACATTTGCGGAATGCTTTATCAACAATTCAGTTCCATATTTATTATAAATGGAGCAGGCCAACAATAAGGCTGTATCACCTTTATGATTTACTAATTCAAGATTTGCTTGATTTTCACACAAAAAGTTGGCAAGATTGTAGTTGAAATTTTCAATGGCTATCATTAAAGGAGAATATCCAAATTTCTTTTCTTGAACATTGACATTTGCTCCGTTTTCTACTAAAAGTTTTACACATTTTATATTATTAGCATAACAGCAACGAATGAGTGGTGTTTCACCTTCCCAATTTGCAATATTAACATCAGCATGACCTTGTTTTACTAATAATGATGTAATATCGGCTTCATAGTCGTATTTATTTGCAACAGTTAATGCCGTATCACCATTAATTGTGTCTTGAACATTGACATCAGCATGATGCTCCAGAAGTAGTTTTACGATATCATGAGCGCGATTAGAGCAACATACCATTAATGGCGTTTCATTATAATAATTTGGTATATTCACATCTGCACCATAATTTATCAAAACTCTACTAATATTATTAATACCACGATAGCAAGAAAATAGAAGTGGGGTATAGCCGGCTTTATTTTGAGTATTTAGGTTAATTTCAGGTTGACGAAGGAAAAAGGAAGCTAATGGATTAATGAATTGAAACTCTTTACTTTCAATAAAACTTATATAATGAAGTACTGTGTTACCATCTTGATCTTGAGCATTAACATTAAGTTGAAATTCTGGATGTTTTTCTTTGTATTCAAAGAGTTTATAGATAAGTTCTCTTTCTCCAAATATAGTGCAATAAATAACTAGAGTATCAATTTCTTCAGATGAAAGTTCTTTAAAATCAAGATATGAGTTTTTAAAACGATTTATAAGAATATAAAAGTTTTCTAGAGATGCTTTTTCTTTTTCCATATATTTCTGTTTTTCTTGAAGTGAAGCTATAATATCAGGATGAGTTTGTTTAGTTTGATCGAATTGATCATAATTTTCCTTTGTCAAATAATATATAGCATTTTCAGGTAAATCTGTTTTATGTTGACATTGATAACATCCAATGATAACTTTGAGATAGTTTATTTCGTAGTTGATAAAAGGTTTCAAGAGGTTAGTATGACCATAAGCTTTAATAGTATGATATGGAGCAAAACCATGCTTGTCTTTTTGTAATAAATCTATTTTATATGGATATTCAAAGAAATTATCAATGATTTCATTGAATTTTTGTGTACAAGCAATATGAAATGCTGTTTGTCCATTATTATTTTTTAAATAAATATTTGCACCTGCATTTAATAACTGAAGTGTTATATTACGATTTTTATGGTTACATGAAGTCATTAAAGGTGTATATCCTTCATGAGTTTGAATATTTATATTGGTGGTTTCATATTTTAGAAGTTCTTCTACAATACTATTATTATTATTATAACATGCTAATTGTAGGGCTGAACTACCTTCAGAACCTTGCAAGTTCAGGTCAGCGCCATATTCTAAAAATAGTTTAGTCGTTTCATCTAATCCATTTCTACATGCTTCCATTAATGGTGAAATATGATATTGACAAAGAATATTTAATTGTGCACCATGATTTAAAAGAGATCGTATTAAATTTATATCATAGGAGAAAGAGGATACATACAATGCGGTACTACCACATTCACAAATTATACTAGGATCAGCATTATGATTTAATAAATACATGGCTATTTCAGATTCCCCAGATTGACAAGCAATAACCAATGGTGTATCTCCATTGGTTTCTCTAATATTTACATTAATAGAAGGAACTAATTCAATAAGTTTTTTAATTATTTTGAATTTACTAAAGATACATGCTTGTAAAAAAGCATGATCTATTTCATCCTTTGTGAATTTTTGCAAAATTACTTCATTATTAATTTCTGTATTATTTTGAAGTTCTATTAATACACTCTTATATATATCATAATTTGAAATAAAGGAAGTAGTATCATCATTTTTTCCTATATAATCATTTCTAGCTTTATAGGCTGAAATAAGTGTATCATAAACTTCCTCTTTATCAACTCTATTTGAAATTTTTATTGTGTAAAGTAAACAATTACCATATGAATCCAAGCAATATATATCACCACCTCTATTTATTATATATTGGATAATATCATTATTTCTTTTTGTATCATTACATAGTGCAATGAGTGGTGTTTGATTTTCATTATTGGAAAAGTTAACATCAGCTCCATATTTAATTAATTCTTTTATAATTCCTATATTTGCATGTTCACATGCTAGAATAAGTGGTGTTGTATCATAAGACCGAACATTTGGATTTGCACCATTTTTTAATAAATATTGAACTTGCTCTATGTTATTTGATTTACAAGCAAGAGCTATAGGATAAATACCTATTGAGTTTGGTCGATTAATATCAATTCCATGTTCAATAAAAGGTTTCATCATATCTATGCTGCCATAGGAACTACATGCCATGAAAAATGATGTATAGCAACTATAGCCTCTATAATTTCTTTCATTATACATATCCAAGTTATGATCTAAAAGTAGTTTTATCAATTCAATATTATTGTTATTAACAGCAAAAAATAAAGCAAAACTATTGTCATATGCTTTTTCATCATAATTTTTAATTTTGTTACTGTCAATAATATATTTTACTAATTCAACATTATTATTTTTACATAAATAAAGAAATGGAGTGTATCCGTCTCCATTGGATATATTAATATCAATTTTATCTAGGGATAATAAAAATTTAACTATATCATATTTTTGTAAAACGCAACACTGATGAAGAGTCGTATCTCCATAATAATTAATATAATTATAATCAATATCATAATTTTTAATTAAATAATCAATAATATTTGAATTATTGTTAATACAAGCCAAAGAAAAACATTTATTACCTATTGTATTATATACATCTATACTTGCATTATTAGTACACAACGCTTTCAATGAATCAAGTGTATTGTTTATTGACGCAATATGTACTGGATATAAACCATTATTATTAATATTATTTATATTTGAATGATATTTTATTAAAAGATTAATCATTTCACCATTATTATTTTTACAAGCCACTGAAATTTCAGAATCACCTTCTTTATTTTTGTGGTTCATTTCAACTTTTCCTGTGTTCAACAAAAGCTTTGCTATTTCTATATTATTTTTTAAAATAGCCATGAATAATGCACGATCTTTACTAATGTTGTCTATATTTACATCCGCGTTATGTTTTAATAATGAATCTACAATATTATAATAACCTTTATAACAAGCATTTATCAATGGTGTATTTAAATTCTTATCTTGTATATTAATATTGATTTTTGAATAATTTTTATTAAGTAGTTGAGAAAAACTCTTATCATCGATATTTTCTTTATTTTTTCCTAAAGTAATAAGGTTAATAATAAAAGTATTATTTAATATTACTTGATTTAATAAAAAATCGACTAATGAAGCCTTATTTGATTTTGTCAAATACATTAATGTTGTATCACCATTTTTATCTTTTGTATCAACATCAGCATTATTGTCTATAAACTTTGCAAGAAAATACTTTGATAGAAACTTATATTTAGTAAGGTATAGTAATGGTGTTTCTTTTTGGAAATTTAAGAGATTGATATTTGCACCATTCTTAATAAGTAAATTAAAAACATCTTTGTCATTATTAATTACTGCTTCTGAAAGAGGACAACTTCCATTAATTTCATTAAAATTTATATCAATATTATACTGCAATAGATATTCAATAATTTTGAAAGAACTTTTATTTTTAATTGCAAATAATAGAGGATTATTATAATTTTTAAAAAAGTCTAGATTTATACTTTCTTTTTCAAGAAATTTTTTTAGTTCTTCATAGTTATTATTCCGAATAATATTAATAATTTCCTTATTTAAATTGATTTCTATTTTTATTTCTTCAATATCAAGTTTACTTATTTTTTTTTTAGGTTTTACTGAAGAAAAATTTTTTAGTAGAGAATTTATTTTTTCAATCGAAAACTCTTCTTCTATTGCTTTTATTAAAGGATTATTTTCTATGCCTATAGTTGCTATATCAATTTTTCTTCTTCTGAAATAATTACGAATGGAATTTGGTGACTGGTTAAGAATAATATTTATTTTTTTAAATATTATTTCAGATGTTTCATCATTTTTATTTATATTCATCAATTCAATTTGTTGTCTCATTCTATAATTTTCTTGCATATAATTTATATTTTTTATATTTTTTTCTTGTTATAATAATTGAATTCATTCAATTCTTTTTAAATAAAAAATTGAAAAAAATTAAAATAAGTAAATTAAATTTTTTTCTTAAATAGTAAAAAAAAAAAAAAAAATTTAATTAAAAATTTAATTAAAATTTTATTATTTTTGTATTTAATAACTTTAATAATTAATATATTATTTTATAATATATAATAATATATAATATAGTTTATATAAAATAAAAAAATTAATCAAAATGCTCTCTGAAGTAGTTAAGTGATCTATTGTTGTTATTTAATTTTTATGAACTCTTTATTGAATTACTTTTTATTTTTTTACTATTTTTCATATATAATTAATTATTATTTTTTTATTGTGTAAGATAATACTTTTAAGGGAGATGATATATACAAATTTATTTTAAATATAATTATAATATATTATATATTTAATATATTTGTGAATGATATACAAAAAATCACATAGCAATTATTTCCAAATTCAAATATTATATAATATTTGAATTTGGAAATAAATTGTATACTAAGTACATAACTTCCAAAAAAAAAAGAAAAAATAAAAATAAAACAAATTAATATTTGTTCTTAACTTTATGGATTATAACGATTATAACTCCTATATTTAATTACATTTTTTGTCTAAAGTTATAAAGTTAGTTTTATCAGAAATTTACTAAATGTGTCTTTTGATTTATATAGGATGTATATCAAGTTAAGAACAAATATTAATTATTAGTGGATAAGTAAATATAATATTTTAATAATAATACTTAAAATTTCTTTTACTTTTTATATTATGTTCAATAATTTAATACATAAAGATAGATTTGATCATCTTAATATATAATTAAGAATAAGATATTTGTGTATTAATTTCATAAATTTATGAAATATAATAAATACCTTTTAGAAATTGGGTTTTTAATAAATTTTGCATCTAACAATTAATTTCAAATTCATCGAAACTTTACGAAAAATGTATTAAAATCTTAGAAATAGCCACTATATTATTATAAAAATTATAAAAATTATAAAAACTAAAACTATAAATAGCTATATCGATAATATAGGAATAAAGTTTACTTTATAAATTATGGACTCTTAATAATTATAATTTGGTGGAAAAAATATCAAATTTTATTATTTATTGATATGCCTTATAAAAATTTAGTGGTATATAATTTTAATTATTTAATAAAAAAATATTAATTTGATAATAAATATTAATATAGACATATAATATATACAATATTTTCTAATATTATCATTTGTAATGATAATAAGAATAATAATAAAGAAAACAATTAAAGATATTCACAATTATTTTATTGATAGTTTATATTGTTAATTTAAAAAAGTATCCAAAAAGTTATAAATCTTAAACTTATAATTTTTTAATAAATTTTTCCTTAACATTTTTGTGAATTAATAATTTATAATATAAATCTTAAATTTTACTAAATGAAATTCATTGATATATGGTTTTCAAAATTAAATAGTTTTTGTAAAGTTAAATTATTATATAATTCAGTTCGTTTTTTATTAATTTGGGAGATATTTAAAATTTATTGTAAATTAAATAGAACATTTGTTTTATTTTATTTACTTTTAAAATTTTTGATAAATTATTTGTTTAATTTCATAGTTTAATATAGAATAGAAATATTGATTTATTCTTAATAAAGTATATGCTTCATTTTTAAAACTGAAAAATATTATAGTAAGAAATATATAACTATAAAAATATGGAGAGTGTAAATTTTTTAATTCCAAGTAAATGCAATAGTATTGAATCATTTAATTCGAGTACTAACAGATCAGGATCGGATTATAATTCATCATCATCATCATTAAATATTTCTAATCCCACTTTATATTTTAATCCAGAATCGGTGTTATACCAAGGTTCTATATATAATCCAAGAACTTACAGTAATTGTTCTCATTCTCGTAAAAATTCATATTCTCATCCTCATTCAAATTCATATCAATATATAACTTCACATTCTAATGATCGATTTCATAATAATTATACATATGAAAATAAAAATGAAAGAAAATCATTTAAAAATAAAATAAGCAGAAATAAATGTAAATAATGCAATTTTAATAATTATATATATTTATTATTTTTTAAATCGTAATAAATATTATCTAATATATATTTTTTAATAATATATCTTGTTAATTTAAATTAAAAGCAAATCGTGATTATTCAGTAGAATATAACTTTGATGATGATTTGCCGTTAGAAAATGATTTGGGTAATGGAAATTCTATAAAACGTTTTAGTATACTAGAATCAGCAATAAAAAGTAATATGATTAGTAGTATAGAAGACAATATTAATACTTATTCTAATAATGTAAATATGAGCATGAATAATCACAAAAATAGAATAAATGAAGATATTATTGAAATTAATTCACAAGATAATAATTATTTAGATAATATTAATGACAGTAATAAAACAATAAAAATTGAAGTAGTATCGAAAGATGATGAAAAAGAACTTTCGAAATATTCAGATAAATTTATAAAAAGGAACACATTAGAAGAAAATTATATAGAGGGTAATGATTATATAGAAAATGGACGAAAAAATCATATTAAATATAAAAGAAATGGTGAAAAGAAAAAAGTAGGTCCCAATAAAATCAATGAATCCGGTAATTTTGATATAGATAGTAATCATTCTTTAAATCGATACAATTATAAGTGTGTAAGTATTGGCTCTTTTAATCCACAAATATCAAATGATGAATTAAGTACAATTGGAAATAACCATTTTACATATCATATACATCATCATCATATTCATCATGATAATAAAACAAACAGTCATAATGAAGATAATGCTATATCAGAGGAAAAAATGCAACAATCTCAAAATAAACAAAAAAGATTAAATAGCTTTAGTTCAGATAGCCATAATCAATATCATAGACACAACATAAATGATAATTATGGTTCAATATATTATCAAAACCCAAGAAGACGCAGTTTTCATGAATATGATGATTCATACTATAATCAGAAAAACAGATCAAGAAGTCTAAATATTCATGATGGAAATAATGATTTTCAATATAAACATCAAAGAAGAAGAAGTTCATTTGATAACAATTTTAATTCTGAATACAATAATGGACAAAGAAGAAGAAGAAGTATGAGTGAGAGTCAAAAACATGATATTAAAGATCATTTACAAAGGCGAAAATACAGTAATGATAAATTCAATAAATATTACAAAAGTCCTAATGATGATGATAGTTCTGCTTCTGATAATAGTAGACATGGATTTAAAAGTCGTAGATCATCTGTTTCTAGAAGAAAAGAAAATATTTCATCAGGGTATAGTATAAACTCTAATGATAATGATAACTATCATTGTAGTCATCATCATCACTCAAATTTATATCATGATGACTCACCGACATGTTCTCGTTTTTCTAATCATCATCATCATCGTCATAATTCCACTTCAAATTCATATAATTCAATAAATAATTATTATGATCCTTCCATTTCAAATTCAAGAAATAATATAAATCATCATCTTCATAATATTCATTCTCATACAAGCTTAAAAGCCTCTATAAGCTCCTTTGATAATAATAACAATAATAATAGTAATAATAATAAAAATAGTATTTCATCTAATATATTAAGTAATTGTTATCGTTGTAATAATCACTATCAACAATATCAAAATCAATATAATTCTCATCATAATAATCTTCATCATCATCATAGTAATAATGTTAAAATCTCTGCTAATGACAATACTAATAATAATTCTGGTTCCTTATTTAACGTAAATAATCAAAATAATGTTAATTCATCTAGAGAAGATAATAATTTGGGATATTGTAATGTTAATATAATAGATAATAATAATTTATATAAAAATACCAATAACTTTATCAGCAATAGTGACTGTAGTAATGATAATATTGATGTTAATATAAATAATAGTAATAATGAAATAAAAAATAATCAATATATAGATGAAAATAATAACAATAATCAATTAGATCATAAAAGTAGTAAACAATCTGTGGATTTTGAAAAGTCAATTATAATTAACGCA
The DNA here is from genome assembly GCA_002104945.1 of Piromyces finnis. Taxonomy (NCBI): domain Eukaryota; kingdom Fungi; phylum Neocallimastigomycota; class Neocallimastigomycetes; order Neocallimastigales; family Neocallimastigaceae; genus Piromyces; species Piromyces finnis. The sequence continues at coordinate 597,733 of MCFH01000024.1, forward strand.
TTAAATAATTTGGTATTAAATAACAATGACGGTATACAACTAGATCGTATAACTGATATGGATGTATACTCTAGTCGTGATGCTAATACGATAGATAACAAGTATCCAGATTGTATTAAAACTGCTGTTGGTAATATTATTGTTGAAATATGTGATAGTAATGATGATAGAAATGATGAATTTGTAAAAATAGAGGAAATTTTAGATGATGAAGAAAATCAAGATTTAAAAGATATTAATAATAATAAAAATCTTAATATTCCAATAAAAACAGATAAAATAATACCAGGTTCTTTTAATAATTATAAATCACCTTTATTAATAGCTATTGATGATGGTGATGATTTAGATGAATATGAAAAAAGTATTGATAACCTTGACTCATGTAAAGAATCGAATGATGAAATTGATGATGTAATTAAAGAAAATGAAAATGATATAATGAGAAAATCAAAATCAGCTCCTTTAAAAATGAGTGTAGGGGTAAAAAATGATATAGACAACATTTTGTTATATTCTCCATTCTACTCAAATGATTTTTATGATAAAAAAGACATTACTGATGATTTTTCTGAGAGTCTTCAAAATAATTCTATGCATCCAAATGATGATATTGGAACAAAGAAAATTGATAATAGAAACTTTTATATTCTAAACAAAATAAAGTCATTCATACCTATATCTGAATTTAAAAAGCGTAAGAATACTAATTGTATAACTTTAAAAGGTGGATTTGAAAATAAACTATCTAAAGAAAATGGTACAATTGTACCATTCACACGATCATTAAATATGGATATCAAAAATAAAAAATTAGATGATTTAATCAAGTATCCAGAACACTCATATAATTCAATATTAAATATGAAAATGTTTATTTTCAATGAATTAAATGATCGCGAAAAACGTGAGATAAAAGCTAATAATTTCTTCATTTTTAATGGTGAAGACGAAAAAGATATATTAACTGAAGATTTTAATAATAATACTAGTTTATTAAATAAAGATGAAAATAATGAAGAAAAAATAATATCAAAACGATCTGAAAAAGGGCCTATTGATATCAATGACAAGGGAAAGCATTATTCTTCTAGTTATGATGGAAGAAAAGAATCAATAAAGAAAAAATCTACTCATAAATCGAAAAAGACTAATTATCCATCTATTACAAACAGTCAAGATTCTAGTATAAGTAGTGATTATAATAAATCTATTCATAGTTCTGATATATCTTCATTAAGTTATGACAAAATACATCATTGTTGTAATGGAAATAAAAGATACCATAAATATAATTCTTCAAATGAAAGCAATAATTATATTAATAGTCGAGTAAGTATGAATACTAATTCACATAAGAATAGGAAGATTGGTAATATCGCTTCAATGATGTCAGGATTAACATCAAGAACTACATATAGTCATCCTATATTAAATGGAGATTCAGAAGCAGAACAAAATAATGGAATTTATCGTCATCATCATCGTCGTCATCATCATCACCATCATCATCATCATAATCATAATCATAATCATAATCATAAAGCAAAGCACAAGAAAAATGATATGAATAATTGTAGTAGTAATTTTTCTAGTTTTTCAAATAACAAAAAAGAAAACATGAAATTCACATCTGATACTAATACCTCTTCTTCTTCAGAAACAACATCCTCTTCATCTCTATATACACCATCATGCAATTATAGTAGAAATAATATAGATTACAGAAATCAGTATGCTTCAATGAATTCAACAAATCAATCTCTTTCCAATCTTCCAAAAACCAATAAAATTTCAAAGAAAGAAAAAGAATTATACTCATCTTCTCAACTCTTTTCAGAATTTGTTCCAATAGAATGCGCTTCAAATTCAAGATCTAGCTATTTAAATGTCAATTATAATACTAATAATGGAAGTAGTAGAAATGTTTCTAATAGTCATTTATTTAACAATGAAAATGGCGTAAATATATTATAAAATATTATATTTAAATAATAATTTATTTTAAATATTATGTACATTATTTTATACTTATTACATATTACATATTTATATATATATCAAATAAAAATATTAAAAATTAATATAAATAGCCATTATTTGGATTTAATTCGAATATGAATGTAATACCAGAAGTTGAAGTAGTGAAGACTAACGTATTAAGTCGAGTGAATGTTTCGGAAATACCTGAAATAACAGAACAAGAAGATGATGAATTACGTGAAGAAGATAATGATATATTTGAATCTAGAGATTTTAGTGAAATATATAATCCAGTAATTGATCCTTCTAAAGTAAAAGCAAAATCAGATATTCACTTATTAAATCGATTTAGTTCTACCCAACGAATCAAAGGATCATTAAATTCTGTAAGTCAGTTCCTTCATTTACCAAAGAACCTTAAAACCAAGGTAGTATCATCTCCTTCTAAATTTGAAACAAATTATTTCACAATAAGTTATCGTAAAGCTATTCCAAAATCAGAATGGAAGCCAGATAATTCCACTGTTCATTGCACCATATGTAATAAGAAGTTCAGCTTTTTTATAAGGCGTCATCATTGTCGCCTTTGTGGTTACATTTTCTGTAGCTCATGTTGTTATCGTATGGTTCCCTTAATTATCGACGATAATAATACTAATTCAGAAAGAGTTAAAAAGTACCTTCACAATGTATTTAGTTCAAATGCTAGTAGTATAACAAATAATCAATCATCAGATAAATTTAAAGGTTCTAGTGCCTCTGAATGTCTTTCTTCTATTTTAGAAATTTATCAAAATAAAAACAATTTCTTAGTATGTCCAATACCATGTAAGATTTGTGAGAATTGTTATACCAAATATTATATAAACTAAATGGTTTCATTTTTTATACGTGTATCATACACTTTATATAATAAAATTGAAATTTTATTTAAAAAATAATTCTGTTGTTCTTTTACCAATCATAATTTTTGATATTAAAAATTTATTGTATTGGTAAAGTTTAATCAATAATAATAAAAAAAAAAAAAAAAAAAAGTAATTATTAAATAAATTAATATAAAATTGTAATTGTAATTATTATAATAATTATTTCTTAATAATTTCTTTGCATAAAAAATAAAATAAAATAAAATAATATAAAATAAATATAAAATAATATAAAATATGGTGTTCTTTGCATTTGATTTTGATGAAACTCTCACACATAATGATACCTTATCTCTTATAATAAAATGTACAAAAGAAGTAGATCTTAATAGTCTTATTTGGAAGCGTTTATCCCAAAAGTATTGTAATTTAATTCATACTTTTCGAGATGAGTATTTTAAAACTCATAAAACACCTACTTTAGAAGACTATTGCGAATCATGTAGAAGTATTGAAATGGATTCTATTGAAAATATAATAGAATCAAAGTGTTATGATGAAATTTCTAAAGAAAGTTTATTTGAAATAGGAAAAGAAGAAGTTAAATTACATAATGAAGCCGTTAACTTTTTAAATAATATACTTAAGCTTAATATATCTGCAATAATTATATCTGCTAATTTTTCTAATGATATTATTAGAGGTGCTCTTTCAAAGCTTCCACAAGGAAATATGATAAATATTTATAGTAATAATTTAGAATTCAATGATAATAATATTTCTAATGGAAATATTATTACAAACTATGTTGTCGCAAATGATAAATTAGGATTATTAAATAAACTTTGTGATAGTAATTTTGATAATGAAGTTGTTTATATTGGTGATGGAATGACTGATATATTATGCATGTGTAAGTATTTATTTTATTATTATTAAAATAATAATAATAATAATAATTCAAAATAAGTATATGTGTATAAATTGAAATTTGAAATTTGTTTTTAATAATCTAAACCCTTTTTATTATTCTAATATTTATAATTTAATTAATATTCACAATAGTAAGAGCAAGTGTTGGTATTGTTTTTTCACCTGGAAAAAGTTTCATCCAAAATTGTAAAGAATTTAATATTGTTTTGAAACCTTTATCAGTTTGGACAGAAGAAGATATAAATCAAAATGAAAAAAATAATACTATTTATTTCGTCTTTAATTGGATTGATATAGTATCTTGGTGGGACAAAAATAAAAGCTTCTTCATTTAAATCAATGGAATTTTGTAATTAATCATTAATTTTTATCTTTAAAAAAAAAAAAATTAAAAGATAAAAATCATTTATTCTTTTGATAATAATAATAGTAATAGTAATAGTATATGTATATATTATTATTAGTGACGATAGTAAGTAAAAAGTAAAAACAAAACTTATTAATATCGAACAACCATCTATAATTCATTTATTAACAACTAAAAATTGTAGAAAATTAAGGTAGTCATAATTATTTATTACATTTATATATAGAGAAGGATTATGACTAAATTTATTTAATAAAATATAAAAAATTATTTTAACATTAATCTAAAATATAGTCTTTATACTATGTTATTCAATACTATAAGTTTTTTTAATTAGTAATTCTCTTATATTTTTCATTTTTAAGGAAAACCTGTCTTAACAAAAATATTAAACTTTTATACATTTTTTGTTCCATTAAAATATCTTTCAAATACCTAAAGCTTTTTTTCTTTCATAAATAATTTTAAATAAAATAAAAACAATCGAAAGTTTTTTTTTATTTGTTTATTTATAAAATATATAATATTTTTTTTTGTTTGTTTTTTATATTAATTTCTAAATATTGAAAATTATATGCATATGTAAATTTATAAATATAAATTACTTTTTTTTTTTTTTTTTTTTTTTTTATTATTATTTATTATAATTTTTAGAATAAAAATATTAATAAAATTTTTATATGATAATGATAAAGTAGCTTTTTTTTAAAAAAAAAAAAAAAAAAAAAGTACATAAAATTTTAAATTTTTAAATTTACTGAAAGTACTTATTAAAGTAATAATAAAAGTATTTTAATTGCTAAAATGTATTTAAATAAAATTCATTTTAATTAATATAAATAAAAAAAAAACACATTTTAAAAAAGTGAGCTCTTTGCATTTGAGTATAATATTTAATCAGTCATGTCATCTGGTCTGTTTATGAATATTAAAAGTAAAATTTATCATTAGTACATATAAAATATTATTGATAATAAACAAACAAACAAACAAAAAAAAAAAAAGTCTTTCAACTTACTGGTCGTGTGGCTTAACCATACCAGGAATACTCATAGCATGTGCGAAGTCAGCCTTTCTCTTTTCTTCAGCTTCAGCTTCACGCTCATCAAGATAAAGATCACTATTATCACCAGCGAATTCCTTTTTTTGTTTTATTTATTAAAAATATAAACCTTAATAATTTTTAAAATAATTAATTTATAATTTAATAATAAATATACCTTTAATTGAATAAGGAAGTCTCTAATATGTAACTTAAATTTAACAAAGTCTATGTTGGTACTGAATAATATAGTAACAAATTGTTCAATTTGGACACTATAGTATTTATGAAATATATATATAATTAAGTCATTTGAAATTTAAATAATAAATATTATATATTATTGAAAAAAACATTTAGTTAATAATTACGGTTGAAGATGTTGGAAGGCATTTCTTAATAAATTAATAACATATTCCCTTAAGAATTCAGAGTTAGTCATATTTGGATTGGAAACTTGTGATGGATCATATAATGGTGCAGTAATTTTATTAGTTTCAACAAGATGGAACATTTGAGCTAAAACCATACATTGAAGCTTAAAACCTAAATTTTTTATATTATTAAAAAAATAAAATGTTATATAATAATAAGTCATTTTGAAATAAAATAATATATCAAAATGTTTAAAAAATTGAATTTGTATTAATTTATTACTTACCAGCTTTGTGATCAGTATCAGTGAGGACATAGAATATATCTTGTAATATATTTAAGTAGTAAGTTTGATAGAATGCATTAGCAATATTATTATCAGTCTTTGAGAAATTGGTTAATAATTCTAAACAAATAGAAAGACCAATATCAGCAATATTTCTCATAGTATGCTTAAATGCCCAAACAATACTATCCATAATTAATTTGAACATTTGTGGTGAAAGTTGAAGAAGAGCTGGGAAACAATGTTGGTTAATAGCACGGATTAATCTAAAGAAACCATCACGATGTTCTGGGTATTCGGAAAAGTCTTTATTAATCATATTTAATGTACATTCAAATACATGTTGTAAAATAGCTGGAACTTGTTCAGTAATTAATTTTCCCATTCTACCAACAATAGTAGCCATAACACTTAAAACTTCAGCATCTCTAGCTGGTTCTACATTTCTTTCATAATCACCAAGAACGTGCTCTAAAAGTGGTGGAATAATATTTTGCATAACCATTGGAAGATCTTCGGCCTTGGTAATATATGTTTCACTAAGTTTTAAAATTTCTTTCTTAATAGTTCTTAAACCACGGATTCTTGGTGTGTTAGTTGCAATTAAACCTAAAAAAAAATTAAAAATAATAATAACATAATTAATATTAATATTTAAACACTAATTATTTTCGAAAATAAAAGAGTAAGAACTAAATAAAGTATTAATATAACTTAAAAACATACCTTGGCTAGCAATTCCTTCAGAAATTAATTCACTAACAGCTCTATAAAGACCTAACATATCCATGAAAATGCGACTGTATTGAACTATAAATGAATTACCAATAGATAAGCAAGCTGATACATTGGTCTTTAAAATATTACCTAATAATTTAACATTATCTGCATTATTTAAAACATCAACATTATTGTTGGCTTGAGTCATAATGTTATCCCACTATTAATTTTTATATTTTAATATTATTATTTTAATAAAAAATTTAAAAAAATAAAATAATTAATAATTACTATGCTACACTTTTATATTTTCAATCTTTAATAATTATATTTCAATTATAAAAATTTTTAAAAAAAATTACAGCTTGGTTTGGTAATTCCATAAGGTTTTTAACTAATTTTTCTTGTATATTTTTATTTGGTTGAGCTGAAACCATATAACCAACAGCTTCGTAGAAGGTTTGAACCTTTTTTTTTTTTTTTTGAATAAATGCAATGAAAATTTTATGATTTAATTTGTATATTATTGAAATTTAATAAAATATATAATATAAAATAATAAAATAAAAAAAAATAGAAAAACAATCTATCAATATCTTACTTGTTGTGGTCTAAGATCAGAAGTAATTTCACTAATAGATGAAATAATTTCGTCAATATATGGCATTAATTCGCCGGTTTGTTGCATAACAAAATGACGTTTACATTTTTGAGAAATCTTAATGAAGGAATCACAAGCCATATCTTGGACACCTTCATGAGTTTCATGCATAAATTCAAATAACTTATTAACAACTGTCTTAAGGAATTTCCAGTGAGCCTTTAAAAATCTTGGATATTGACCGACAACATACATAATATTTGAAGCAACAACAGCTTTGTTATCTTTACCTCTCTTCATTTCACATAAACCTAAAAGTTCTTTAATAACAGTAACAAGGAAACGTTTTTCAGTTTCTTCACTCATTGCACCACTAATCGAACCAATAGCCCAACATAATTTATTTAAATTATCCCAAGACCATTCAGAACCATCAACCTTTTAAAATAAAACATTTATGTTAAATATATTTTAATTATCACTTAATTATATATGAATATCATATATATACTATCTAGCTATACTTTTATATTTAATTTTATATTAATAAAATAAATACTTACTTGCTTTTGTAATTTTTCAGACATAATTTCCTTAGTATCCATCATATCTAAGTGAGTAAGGTAAACGAGAACTTCACGCATACTCTTATATAAAGTAATAGTATCACTTTCTTTAACAAATTCTCTAACAATTTCACCTTCATCATTTTCAACAATTAAAACTTCTTCTGGCTTAACCATACGTTCAATCATAACAACACGTAAATTAGATAAAACTTCCTTATATATGTGCTTACGAAGTGGAATATCGTCGTAGTTATAAGATCCCATTCCATTTTGACCCATATTTAATAATGGAATATTAACATGTGGAATTCTTTGAATTTCTTCATATAATTCAGCAACCTTTTTATTTATTATGATTTTATTTATACATAAAAATTTAATTTATTTTTTTATTATTAAAACATTATACTTAATTCTATTAAAAATAAAAAATAAAATTTATAAAAAGAAATTATAAATATGTAATATATATCATTAATTATAATTACCAATTTAGCCCAATATTCTAAACAAATCTTGAAAATTTCACGATCTTGAACAAGTGAAATCTTAAGAAGATACCAATGACCAGTTAATAATAAATCACGTTGACCACGGCTTTCAATAATCTTATAATAATAAATATATTTTATATTAATAAAATATAAATTTTATAAAAATAAATACTATTTTATATACCTTAACATGTTCAGAGAAGAAATTAACTAAGAATAATGCAAGATTTTGAACAAATTGTTGTTCTTCATCATTCATTTGTTCTTCATAAAGATTAGCAAAATCTTTAATAGTTTATATTGATTATATAAAATATATATATTAAATTAATAATTATCAGTTGTTATATAAATAAAAACATTAAAAATAACTTTTATTATTTATTTTACTAAAAACTACTGGTTTTATTTTAAAAATAAATTTAAATCACTATTAATATTTATAATTAAAATAAGTAATACTAATAATAAATAATAAATAGTAGTTTTTATATTTATAAAATCTAAAATAATATAAAAAATATATTACCAGTTTCTTTTGGAATCATATTCATAATTGAAGTAATAACCATTTCGTATAATAAACCAAATTTATCATTATATTCTTCAACATTTAATGCACCGATTTCAGTTAAACATTTCAATGTTGGGTTTCTAAACATTGGAACTTCTAAGAACTATAATTTTAGTTTGATAATCAAAACATCATAATAATAATATATAAAAAAAAGGAATAACATTAATATAATACTTTCATATTCTATGCTTTACATATTTGTATTTATCAAAAAAAAAATTAATTTTCATATATTTAACATTTTTTGATACACACTCTATTACGTAATATGTCAATAATGTTGGTTTCAAATATATAACCTAATGGAATCCAATTTAAAAATCTTAATAAAGTTTCTAAAGTAGCACGAATTAAACTTGGTTTTTGGGCCTTTTCTAATACTTCATGACAGAGTTGGAAAATTTCAGAAAATTCTCCACACATACTATTCTTTAAGTTCTTAATCTTTTTTTGTGTCATTTGTTCAGCTGAATAATCAAAAATTTCTTCACTAATTTAGAAATTTAAATAAAGATAATAACAATAGTATCATTTCCATTTGTTGAAATATTACGAAAAAAACAACAATTGCAATAATAATAATAATAATAATAATAATAACAATAATTATAGAAATTTAATAACATAAAAAAATTATAGTCTTGTAAATAATACTTTATACATTTTTCATATTTTTAGATTGTCAACTTATTTTTATAATTAATTATACTAACCTAAGTAATTTAAGAATATTCATATTATTTTCACATAAAGAAAGATTAGTTTTACTTGAGGCAACAATTTCTGGTATGAAATTTGGCCAGTTGTGTGGCCATTCTTGTTTCAATACCTATTATTAAAAATAACATAATAATTAATTTAAAAAGTTAATATCTTACTAATATTTCCTATTTAAATTATATATTTATTATATAATTATTTAAAATATCTTACTTGAACAAGAACTAAATTTAATTTATTTAAGTAAGCTCTTTCACTAACTAATCTGTTTTCATCAGAAGAAGTTTTAATAACAATTGAAACAATAAAATTTTTAATACCTACAAGAAAAATTATAAAAAATCATTAAATATTATATTAAATAAAATCAATATATTATTTAATAAAAAGTTTCCATTATTACCATCAGCTTGTTCTTTTGGTAAAATCTTCCAACGAGTTTTAATTAAGGTTTCTAAAATTTGTAAAGCGATATACTACAATGTAAAACAAATAGAATTAGAAAAAAATAATAATAAAAGAACTATATTAGATATATTATTTTAGAAATCAGCTAAATTATTTACTTTAGTTTGAGTATATTGGGATTTTTCTAAAATTTGATCTACTCTAGTCCATGAATCAGGATGTTCTTTAAATTGAGCAATGATATTACCGGCACGTTGTGACTATTAATTATATTTAAATTTAATAAAATAAATTGTATTAGTTTTAAAATAATATACCTAAATAAATATAGTGTCGAGAAATCTTTTTTAAAAATATAAATTATTTATTTAAATTTTAACATTGATATAATATTGTTCATTGCAATTAAAAAAAATGACAAAATATTCATTTCTTCATTGAGATTTTAATTTAATATATTTATTGTTTTATTTACTGTTTCTTCTTTATTTTTGATTTTAATATATAGATAATTGAGATAATAAAGTTTTATAATAATTATTAATTATTCAAGTTGATATATATTTTTAAATATACAAAGTATTCATTTTATGATAAAGCTCTTTAAATAATGATATTTTATTAAATAATTTTTTATTTCTATAAATACTGTGCAACTTTTTATTCTTTACTAAATATTGATGTTATTATAAAAGAGCTTTTAATAATAGGTTAGGGTTGAAAGATTAACTGATCATCATATTCAAAATGTTTATGTTAATATTGATTATTATTTAAATAACTATAAAAACTAATAAAGATTTCTGAAAGTAAATAAGGAATGTCAAGGTCGATATATATATATAGACAGAAATGAAAGAATTTATTATTATTATTGAAATATAATCAAACAAATCAAATATCATAAATTTTAATTAATTGGATTTCTTGAATTTTTCTAAAAGTATAAAGTATTAATACATTTCCCCCTTATTTTTTATTTAAATTATGGATTATTACAAAGGCATAAGTATATATTGTATCAAAGATAGATGGATGAATGATTGATTAATTAATTTAATTAATTTGTTGATTACTGTATATATGAGCTAGAAAAATATACTATAAAAATATATTTTTTCTAATTTTTATAGACTTCATAATAATCATTCATTATTTTTTTTTTCATTTTTATAAAACTAAAATATATAACTTTCAAATTGATTAATACCTCAGGACCACCCTTAAAAAAAGTTTCTATTGTAGAGTCTAATAAGTTTATATCTAATTCACGTGAAAAGTCTAATATAGCTTCCATCTTTTATTATTATTGTGGTATGTTATGAATTTGATATTGATATATATTATTTTAAGATTAATCTTCAAATTATTAAAATATATAAAAAAGAATTTATCTTATAAAAGGTTGTTTTTTTTTTTCTTTCTTTAAAATCTTAATAATATTATTATAAACTTTTATTATTAAAAGTTAATTATAAATAAATTAATAAAAAATTAAAAGAAATTTGGATATCCAATATTAAAAAAAAAAAAAAAAAAAAAAGAAAAAAAAAATAATTAATTTAAACTTTCTTTTCTTTTTTTTTTTAATTGTAAAAGATTAAAACTTCAATTAAATGCAAAGAATAAAAAGAAAAGTATTATTAAAAAAAAAAAAAAAAAAAAGAAAAAAAAAAAAATTTTTTTTATTAATATATTATAATTTTATATAAAAAATTTTTTAATTACAAAAATTTTGTTATAATATATTTATTATATATATTTGGAATACTGTTTTTTTTGATAATTACTAATCATTTTAATTTTGGTACTTCATTCAAGGTAGTATATTTTGATATTTTGATATTTTATGGTAGAAAATGTGGAATAATATATATCTTTATATAATAAAATTCTAAAAACTAATAGTGCTCTAATATATAATCATTTTTATTTTTATTCTATTGAAAACTATTATTAAACATAATAATTTATCAATAAGATAATGATAAAAAATCGAAATATAGAAACTTTTTTATTTATATATATTCCTTCAATAATTATAATAATATATTGTCATTTAGATATTTAGATGTATTTAGATGTTTATTCTTATTAATATAATTAATATTTACAAACTGATAGATATTTAATTCATTATCTAAAGTTGCATAATATTTATATTATTTCCCTTTTTTCCATTCACCGACTATAGCTTACTCTTTTTAAAATTTTAATTGCTGCTGCTATATTTTATGGCCATTTCTTTTTGTTAAAATGTTATTCCCATTTAATTATATATTGTATTATATATATATTATACATAATTATAATATACAAAATATTTAATAATGTATTAAATAAAGATTATAAATTTAAATATTGAAAATACCATAAAAATAAATTAATTTTTCAAAATTATTATCAATTTAAATTTATTAAAGCATATATTATAATATATGTTTATATATTATTCTTTAAATTATTAATAAATGGTTTTTTAATATTTATGTATAAATATAATGGAGCAAAAGAAGCTAAAGGAAGCTAAAAAAAATATATATATATATATAAAAGAAAATGGACTAGTATTAAAGGTAATAATTAAAATATAATAAATATTTTTTAAAGTAGTACTAATTCCATCTTTAGATCATATAGACAATTTAAAATGTAATAATATTCTTGTATGATATTCCGAAAGTGTAAAATCTAAATAACTTTTAAAAGGCATAATTAATCAAAATAGTAAAATATTTAGTTCGGAGTCATTTCCATTCAATAATTAAATATAAGCTGTATATAAATACATAATACTTTGAAATCTATAATACCATCCATAACAACATTTATAATTTTTTATAATAAAGTACTGTAATCAATACATTTAAAATAAATTAATAATAAACATTAATTATTACTTATATATCTCCATTCTAAAGGTATATAGCCCAATATAAACTAATCCACCAATTTAAAAATAACAATAAAATTGAATTTTAAAAATTAATAGTTAAAAAATATATTATTTATAAAAACATTTTTTAGATGTATTAAAAAAAATAATATTACTTTTTTAATGAATTGGTTAAAATTAAAATGTATATATATATAGTCAAACATTCACTGTTAAAAAAAATTGACAGTAATAATTTTAAATTATAAATTTTTTACTTTTTTTAATTAATTAAATATTGGCATCATTATCATCATCATCATCATCATTATTATTATTATTATTATTATTATTATTATTTTATATACTAGTAGTATTATAACTTTGCAAAGTTTTAAAAGTGTTATTCGTTAAAAAAGAAAAAAAGAAAACTTTTTTTTTTATTAAAGATTCATTTGATTCTTGTAAATAAACCATCTTTCTAATTAGCTTTATCTTTAATAAAATGTAACAATTTATTTATTAAGATTTATTCCTTTTAATATATAAAAATTACAGATTTTTTTATAATCTATGTAGTTATTATAATATAGAATATAAGATAGTTATGCTTTTGATCTTTTTTTTTTTTTCCCTTTCTCTTTTCTTTTAATGAATTTTAATAAGAATTTAATTTAAAAATATGATTTAATAGTTTTTATTAAATAATTTCTTTTAATTTTAACTATTTTGTATAAAAAATTAAACTTTTTCATGTAATTATATCTATTACTTTTAGATTATTTTTATACAATTAATGTGTTATGAAATATAATAATATTAGTAATTACATATATATATATATATATATATTCATAAAATATTTTAATTCCTAATTCTTTTATTCAAATATAAATCTTGTATTAACTTTTTATTCAATTAATTTTATATTAAATTTTTTATATTTAAAATTTCAAATTTTTTAATTAATTTTTTTTTAAATTATAAAGAAATTAAAAGTTAAAATTTAAAAAAAAAACAAAAACAAAAAAGTTTTTATCTAATTGATTTTTTAATAACAAAATTTTTTAATTTAGCTTTTTACACTTTATCTTTTTCCAAAACTTGTATTTTTATTTTTATAACATAATATTTAAGAAATATATTTTTTTTTTCATTTTATAATAAAAATATTAAATTAAAAAAAAAAAAAAATGCATGAAAAATTGAAAGTTAATATTCAGAAAAATGGAGTTGAAAATCTTAATACCAATAATAATATTAAAAATTTAGAAATAATAAAAGCTTATAAAAATGGTGAACTGAAAAATATAAAGGTTAATAAAAATGAAGTAGCTATTCCTTCTAAAAATATCAATTTTAAAACATCTATTAATGATAAAAATTATAATATAAATAATAACCAATATAAAAATGAAAAGATTAATACTCATAATCAAAATGAAAATAGTAATTATCAGTTAATGAAGGAAAATAAAAATAACTATGAATACTCTTATTCAAAAATACACACTTATCATCCAGTTCCTTATCCACATTCATCTATAATAAAAAATGACATAGATAATCACCACCACCATCACCACCACCATCATCATCATCAATACCGTCATAATCATCACAGTAATGGAATGAAGAGAATAAACGAAAAACATAAAAAAACAATTGATTTTATAGATAATTTAAATGCTCAATTTAAGTTTAATATAGAGCCAACAACAGAAAAAGCACCACAAAAAGTTAAAGCAAATATGAGAGAAGATATTCAATCAAATGATAAAAGTAATGATACCCTTGAGAATAAAGATTTAAATGAAAAATATCAAAATGATAATATTCAAAAACAACAACATCATCATCATTATCATCCATATACATATCAATGCGACTACCTAAATTATTCAATTAGTGATTTAAATACAAAAGAAAATAGACAAAAAAATAAAGATATTTTCGATTTAAGTGATATTAAAGAAATTTTGGAAGCTCAATCCAATAAGTTATTTAAAAAGAATATTTCGTTTTCCATTGAGAATGAGGAACTTCGCTGTCCAAGTAATAAACCTTATCATCTTAAGCAACGAATGGAAAACCGTCAAAGAAAGAATAATAAAAATTACGAAATCTTAGCTAATACAAATGAATTAATGTTAGAAAAAGATTTAAATGAACGTGAAATTCAATTTTATTGTCTACGTGTGATGGAACAAAAGGCTCAACAGAAACACTCAGAAATTATTAAACAACGTAAAGAAAAAATGTCAAATCATAATCAACATATTAACAATGTCAGACGTCAAAATATTCTTGATCGTAGTAAATGGCGTTGTGAGCGTAGTCAAAAAATGAATTGTCGTCAACTAAAAGTTGAACAAAATAGAAGAAAAATAATAAATGGTAAGAAGGCATTATATGCTTCTTTTGTAGATAAAGCAAAAAATGTAGTTATGGATTTAAAAAAAAGAGAAAATATGTTAAAACTTAAACGATTAGAGGATTTAAACGAAAAAATGAATGAATCAGAAAAGCGTCGTCAGATATTAATGACAACTTCTAAATCAAAAATATTAGATGTTTCTTTTTCTCTTTATCAACAACAGCAGATAGAAAAAATAGCAGCCCTTGATATTCAAAGATGGTGGAGAAAAAAGTATTTTGGTTCAATATTAAACAAATTTATTGATTTAGATATATCCAGTGATATCGCTAAATCATTATCCTTTGAAAAATTGCATGAAAAGCTTCATTCATCAGAAGCCATGGAAATATCTAAAGATTTACTCTACCGTATCTTTAAATCAAGTCCAAAAAAAAATTCAATAGATAATAAAAAACAAGAAAATGATAATTCTTCTGAAAAAGATAACAATGACAATCTTTCTACAAAAATATCAAATACTAATACAAAGGAATCTTCAAATAAAAAAACCCAAATAAATATTAAACATTATTCAGAAGAAAAAATGTTCCTTTCTGCTTTTATGATATATGGTCATTCAAAAACAGTTATATCTTCCATTGGTGATGTTGAGAAGGTAAAAAAAAATATGTTCCTATTATAATATTATTTAATAATTAATAATTTAATTATTAATAATAGTTGTTTCATTTTAATTATTATAAATTAATATTATATTAAATTAATATTATTGAATTGAATAATTTATATATCTATTTTTTATTTTATTGTTTATGTGCTATTTAAAGGATTTAATTGAAATTTCTGAAAAAATGATTAAAAGTTTTGAAAAATTGATTTTTTCATTTAATCAACCATCATTTTACAGTGAACTTAAAAAATTTAATGAAATTTGGGACAAATTTTCCAGAG
Organism: Piromyces finnis; assembly: GCA_002104945.1. NCBI lineage: Eukaryota > Fungi > Neocallimastigomycota > Neocallimastigomycetes > Neocallimastigales > Neocallimastigaceae > Piromyces > Piromyces finnis. The sequence goes on from MCFH01000024.1 coordinate 613,883, forward strand.
CATTTGAAATATGGAAAAAGAAGGATACAGAAGCTTTATTGAATATTTTAATTCAACATTGGATCGAAATGGAAAATTTATGGTTTTCAGTGAAAGATTATGAACAAACAAATATTTGGCAAAGTAAAATTGTAATTCAACAACGTAATATTAAAAAAAAAATAGAAACATTGGCTGGTCGAAATGGTATTTTAAAGTTGATTCGTACTACACATAAGGCAAGAGAATCCAAGTTCCCTGGTATTATATTTAAACCAAATGTCATGCCTTCACCTTATCTTTTTCCACTTGATAAAAATAAACAAACAAAAATTAATCCAAATTCTGTGGTAAACCCTCAAAATATTCCTAAAGAATTTGACGGAACAGCACATCCAAATAATTCAGTAAGTACAAATACTACAATTTCCGAATCTGAAAGTAAAGACAACAAGAATGAAAAAGAAAATAACGATAATAGTGATAATACTAAGGAAATGAAAGAAGACAACAATATAAATGATAAGGAAAATAAGACACGTGATATTGACCAAACTTTTGTGATGAATTTATTAAATGAATATAATCAGCATTTCACTAATTTCCAATTAGCTCATGAAATTATCTTGAATCCAAATTTCCAATTTCAATATTTAAATGAAGAAGAAGGTAATAATGTTAAGGATGAAAAAGCGTCTAATATAGATTTATCTGAAGATAAATATAATAATATTATTTCAAAAGTAACAAAAATAGCTCAAAAGGCCTTTTTCAATTTGGTACAAGAATCTTTCGATTCTGGTAATGAAACACAATTTATTCCAGGAATTATTAAAGATATTAAAGACGTAGGTTAAATGAATATATAAGGAATTATATTTTACTGATAGAATAAAATACTAATTACTAATTTAAAATCTAACAATAATACTTTTATTATTATTATTATATTCTTTACTTCTTTTATATAAAATTTTTTTTTAAAAAAAAAAGCGTCTTCTTTATCTTACAAATAAAAATAAAAAAACTTACGATCAGATTAATGAGGTTTTAGATGAAAAATTAATTATTCAACAAATTCAACATGGCACCACCGATTTCAATAATATCTTTAAATTTGTTTTAGATACCATGCTTCAACTTTGTGCCCCAATTCGAGATCCCATTATTAAAAAAATATATACTATGGAAACTCCAGTACAAAAAATCAAAGCAATACTAAATCAATTGGATAACATGAAAATTGATTTAGCCAATTATAATATTAAAAAGTTTAGACCCATTTTGAAAAATTTTGCTGTAGAATATGAACGTAAAAAGTTTAAAGAAGCAATTAAAAGTAATCTTATTGATTTACAGTACACAGAAAGATGGCTTACTCAATCTATTGTAAGGTTAATTAAAAAACAAAGTAATATTAAACTCACTAAAGAATTAAAAAAAAAAAAAAAAGAAAATCAAACTAGATATATTGATATTTATAATGACGCATTCTCGTCTCTCCTCTTTAAACGGGAAATTGTAAATAATGATAAAACTCTTGTAGAACTTGGAAATACAAAATTACCTAATAATAATAATAACTCAGAAAGTAATAATTGTATAGATAATAATAAATCCAAATACTCTAGTAATTCTACTAATAAAATGTCAAATGTAGGTTCTGAAGATGGTAGATGTTCGCCTAGTAAAATGAATAAGAAAAACAATAATAGTAAGGATGATGAAATTATATTACCTGAAACTTTGATGTTTGATTTTAATCGTGTATTGGAATATCAAAAAGATCTTCGTGATATTGCAATTGTTTCTTCTATTATTATATTATGCCAATCAATTGTTCCTTATCTTCACGGTAAAGAATTTATTGTTAATAATTTGTACAGTGAGCTCTTGGATTACATTGAAAATAATATTCCTAAACAGAAACAAAAACAATCTGAAAATAAAGAGAGTAGTGATGATGATCGTACTACCTTCGTCAATAATGATAATAAAAGCGAAACTAATGTAGAAGAAGGAAAGAAAAAGAATAAAATGGATAAAGAATCTAAACTTAGTTCAATAATGGCTGATTTTTCCAAATATATTGTTACCAAGATAGAAACTGTAATTCTTGATTCGGTTATAAATTATAATAACGTCATAACAAATTATGTAAAATTAGAACCTAAAATTCTTAGTGCGAATGAAAAAGTGTTATTGAAAAAGATGATTGTCAATATCTTAATGTTAAATAACAATATGTATAATGTTATTAGTAGACAAATTATGAGTCTCTTTCTTCATTATTTGAAAACAGGAATATTTAAAACGGAAACTCTGGATCGTTTTTGTCTTCAATATTCAAAAGATAGATTAGAGAAAATATTTATAAAAATAAAATTTTTTACAGAATATAATAGAGATGTTTATAGTGAATATTATGATAATATCATTTCTAAACTATTAATTATTTATAAATTTTATCCATCCTAATTACAAAATATTAAAATTAGGGAGAAAATAAATATTAAATTTAAAGAAATATTTTTATATTTCTTTTTAAAAAATATTATAATGAAAATTATATATTTATAATTTCTAACAGTTTTTTTTTTTTAATACAATAATAATTATGTTGTTTTGAATTTATCTATTAAATATTATATTAAAATATTAAATGTAAATATAAAGGCATTGTAAAATAAAATAAATTGATTTTTTAACATTAATTAAAATAATAAATATTTCTTTTTTTTTTTTTTTTTTTTTATTTTTTTTTCATATTTGTTATTTTATTTTTATTGTACATTATGACAAATAAGACAAATATACATTTTTTTATATAATATTCATTATTTTTCTTTTTAAATTTAAATAATAATAATAGCTGTTTAAAATATTAAAATATTATATAATAGTAACTATTTTATTATTATTAAAAAAAAAAAAAAGAAATGATAATTTTACTTATAACCAAGATAGTTAAATGTTATAAATATATAATAAAAATTAAACTTTTTATTATATATATTTTAATAAATTATAAGTAAAATATTGAATTATTAAATAGTAAATAAAAATTATATGAAAATTAAAAAAGTTTAGAAACTATTTTTCATTATCACTATGATCAGAATTTAATCTTTGCATATATCTAATGTGATGAAAAGAAGATGATACTGATGTGGAACTAGTAGAAGGCGAAACAGGAACTCTATGGGATATAGAAGTTGAAGAAGACGAAGAAACATCTACAGACATAGGATCTAAATTATAATTAGATTCCATATTATTTTCAGTGATAGTATCCGGCGGTGATGTTATTTTATCTTTTTGAATATCTTCCATGGGATCTATATTCATTTTATCATGATTTTCAGATGAATGATTTTCATTTGTAACTGAGGAAGAAGAATATGATGTTTCATCCTGGTTTTTATTTTCTGAATTTGCTATTCTTTTTTTAATTTCATTTAATTGAATTGCTTTTTTTTTTTAAAAAAAAAATATATATATAATTTTAAAGTAATGAATAATTAATAAAATATATATTTTATTTTTTTTTTTTTTTATTTATTTAAAAAATTTATTTTATATATATTATATAATATAATAGTATTCCTACCTGCTGAATTTAATTGATAATCCGCTAATAAAATTTTATAATGGGTCAAGGTTAAATTTGCTTTGTAAAGTTTCACAAGTTTACTCAATAATTCTTGTGACTTAATCTTATTTTCTTTTATTTTATTAATAGTATCCTCTTTTTCTTTTAATTTTTTTTCATATAATAATTTAAGTTGTTCATTGTCAATATTACTCTCTTTTTTTCCTTTCTCATTCATTGATTCATCCTCATCAATAACAATCTCTTCTGGAATCTCTTCATCAATAATATCTTCTTCCGTTCCATTTTTCCCTTTATTTTTATTACTGAAATCTTCTCTATTGTTGTCATTCGCTTGAATGTATTCAACCTCGACTTCTTCTTCTATAATCTCTTCTTCCCCTTCTTCTCCAATCATATGATAATTATCATAATCAGTATCATGATATGAAATTTCTTCTTCAATATCATCATCTTTTTCTTTATCATTATTATTATTACTATTTTCATCTTCTTCATCATCATCATCTTCTTCATTATCAATTCTAATGATTTCTTCATCTTCACTATTTATAATATCTTCTCCTTGATAATCTCTGTAATCAGAATTAATAGATGATACTGATGTAGATGCATACGAATTCGAGGAACAACTCTCAAAATCATTAGAATATGAAGTTTTTATGATATAATTTTCATCATTATCATTCAAGGCTTCATGCCCTGCAACTTCATATAGTGATCCTGTTTCATATAATTCATTATCTTTTTTTTCATGATCTACCACCATCATTTCATTATCTGATCTGAATTGGTCATTTTCTACTTGCATGGAGGATTTTTGATCAGATGAAGTTGGTGAAATATTAGTCACGGAATCAAAATATTCATATTGACTACTGGAAGATGAAGAAGAAGAAACAGCTTTTTCCTCATCAGAAGTAATTATATCTTCTTTATCAGTGTTATTAGGAACATTAGTTTGCATTGATGGGTTTAATCCGTTTAATTTCGAAGCCTTAGCTGTAACAATTGCTAAATCTTGTTTTAAAAAATTGATAAATTCTTTGGTAAACTCCTTAAAAAAGTCTTCATTCCATTCTAATACAATATCTAAATATTTAATTAACTCAGTAACGCTCGATCGAGTCCAATCAATAGTAAAACATTTTATGAAAAGTGATGAACACAATACAGATTCTTCAACTATTATACTAGCTAATAATATATAAATATTTGATTTATTCCAAAAATTAGCTAAATCTTCATCATTTTTTTTCTCTGTTGTCTCATTATCAACATGATTATCATTTGTTGATGTTTCATTGATAGTAGAATCAACTTGACTTGGAATTTCACTAGTATTTGTATTTGTATCATTTGTAGAGGCAATAGTTGATTCAGCTGTGGATGATTGAACATTTTCAGTCTTATTATTACTATCTTTGTCACTTGTATCTAATGTTTAATTCATATAAATTATAATACAATAAATAATAATAAATTATTTTAATTATTAGTTACAAAATTGATTCTTTTTTTTTTCATTATAATATTTTCAAGAATAGTATTACTTTTGAAATTTGGCCATTCTTGAATGAAATGTTTTAAAGCTAATGCAGTTAAATCAGGAGACCAATCTCTAAATATATATTTAAAAAGTTTTGATATACTTTGAATACTCCATCCATATGTTAACCACAATAGCCCATTAACTAACTATGTAATATAAGGTTTATGAATATTTTTTGCATAATTATTAAGTCAATAGTATAATAAATTATTTATTAATATAAAGATTAAAATATATTATTAATATAAATAAAATCTATAATTATTATAATAATGTAATATCTTTGAATTCCTAATATTACTACTTACATTGCAAATTTTATATTCTTTAATTAAAGGAATTAAATGTCTAGCGATACATTTTTTATTTTTCTCATCTTTAACGTATTCATAAAACTTTGCTGAATAAAGTTTATCCTTTTGATAGCATAATTAAATTTATATATATAATATTAGAACATTAATATAGATTATAAAATATTTTAATTCTATGACTATTATATAATAAATCATTTTTTTTTTATATTTATTAATATTATTAAAAATATATACCATAGCTCTCATGGTAAAATCAGCATCAAAATATGAATACTTTTTAGTCCAATCTTTCTTAGGAATTTGTAACGATTTATTTTTAGCGTTATTTTTTATTTGTTGAATATTATTAAGAAAGGTGGAAGATGAAAAAGTATTTTTGGAATCAATCGATTTAGTATCATAATAATTTTCATTATCTTCTTCTTTTTCATTAATACTATTACTGATATTACTATTATTGTCATTGTCATTTGATATATTCATTTCTTTATCATCATTAATATTAAATGGTTTATTGTTTTCATGATTTGGGGAAAGAGATGATGATGCCTCAGAAGAATTTGATTCCAATGAACAATTACTATTATTTTTTGATTCATCTTTTACAAAACCTTTATTTAACGGTTTGGTTTGACTTTAAATAAATAATATTTCATGCCCCCCAAAAGTTCAATGATATTTTTAATAATATCAGTTTAAATGTATATAATAATAATAATATTTATATATATAAGATTTAAAAAGGAAAATGACTAAAAATTATAAATTTATTAATAATAATATATATAAAAAAAAAAGAATATTATACCATGAATTTAATGAGATATCTGAACTACTGGTACTTGTAGGACTACTTTCTTCACTATTAATAGGTTGTAATAATAATGTAGCAGAAGATGATCGATAAATTGTTTGAGAATTTTGTCTACTTACTGATATTCTATTTGGTGTACCATTATCAGCAGCTGTTAATATTACAAATGATTTTAATATAATAAAAAAAATGATATAAAATATTAAATAACTAATTTATTTATTTCCAATTTTCAATAGAATATTTAAAATATTTTTTTAAAAAAAAAAAATTACATCGATTAATAGATTGGTTAATTGCTTCATGAATATTTTGTGTGGAAAGAGTATTAGTAAGATTTTGAGAAGATAATGATGCTGCTAATGTAACTTGTTCAGGAATATTAGTTGTGTTGGTAATATTAGTTTGATTAGATAAAGCACTAATGATATTTTCTGCATTATTATTTGTTCTATACACCGGATTATGAAATGACTGTGGAATATATTGTTTTCTGAAAACTTCTTCTGGTATATATTTTTCTTCCTCTTCTATACTATTTTCATCATCATTTATATTTATTGAAGTGGTATAAAATATTTCTTTATCATTTTTTTCTTTATTTTACATTGAGGTTGCCATTTCAATTTAACAATATAATGAATATTTATTATTGTGAAAAAAAAAAATTTTTTTTATTTCATTGATTCATTAATACATAAAATATCAAAAAGAAAATAAAAAAAAGTTTTAAAATATTTTATCTAATATAATATATATTAATATATAATTCATATATAATATTATTTTCGTTTCTTTTTTTGTTTTTTGTTTTTTGTTTTTTACCTGATATATTATCAATTTCTGTTAAAATATCTTTCGATGTCTTTTGAAATAATTCATAAGATAAATTTAATTTATCTTTATTTAATTTACTTGCAACTCTTTCAATACTAACTCTTTCAAACTTCATGATAATTTTTTTAGTTTAAAGCTTATTTTAATATTTTTCAAAAAGCAACAAATAATTTAAAAATATTCAATTATTTTAGTTTTTCTAAAAGAATATCGATAATTATATTTATGTTTATTTGGATGAAGATATAATATCCTTTTTCATAAAAAAAAAAAAAAAAAGTTTTCCAAAATTGATACTGATATTATTATATATTGAATGATAGTAATAGTTATATTGAGTTTTTATTTAATTATTTTCATAAAAGAAAAAGTTATTAGGATAGTAATTAAATCCAAAATAAAAATAAATCCATTAAATTTTATTTATTTATTAAATGATATTATATTAAAAAAAAAAAAAAAAAAAAAATATTAATAATAAAATAAAATCTTTGGTTTTATTTATGTTATTATTAGATTTAACTATTTTTATATAAAAAAAAATGTGTATTTTTATTAATGAATGACTATTTATTTCATTTATTTATTTATTAAATGTATAATCCAAAAAAAAAAAAATATCTTATTAATATCAATATTCATATTAAATACATTTCTAAATATTAATTAATTATATAATTTGAAATAAAAATTAATATTATAATTAATAAAAATTATTTTTATAAAAAAAAAAAAGAAAAAGAAAAAGAAAAAAAAATGCTCAATGGACGACATCAGATTATTATTTAATTATTTGAGATAAATTTTATATTATAATAAAAAATAGATATATAATCCATAATATGAAATAGAAATATGTAATTCATATTTTAATATTATTATTTTTAGATTGAATGATTTTTAAATAAAAATAAATATTATAAAGAATTATCTTAAAATATATTATCCACAATTTTCTTTTTTCATTTTTTTATATATATATATATAAAATAATATTTAATAATATATGTATATGTATTATATTACCTAAAATAATTGAAAGTTAATTATCTTTTAAAATTAATTATAAAAAAAGTTTGATATTATTATTATTATTATTATTATTACTATTTAATTATTAAAAAGTTTAGGTGAAATTCATTTTCTATATTTAAACTAATGAAAATAAAATTATTAATATTACTATTATTAAAATTATAATAGAAATTAAATAGATTTAAAACTTTACTGGTTACCAAAAACTTTAAACCTATTTTTTGGATTTGTATTATAAATTTTAAATACTATATAAATAATTATTATTTTCTTGTGAAAGAATTTAAAGATATAGTTTATATTAAAAACTTTTTGCCATTTGTAAAAGGTAATTTGTTAATTAAGCTTTGGTTTATTTAATAAAAAATATTTAATTTATTTAAATATAATAAAAGATAATGAAGAAAAAAAAAAAAAAAAAAAAAAAAAAAAAGCAGATATTGAAATACATTTAAAATTGTTAATAAAAATCGACTTTATTTTATTATTATTATTATTATTATTATTATTATTATTATTATCATAATTTGATTTTTTTTTTTTTAATACATATTTTTACTTTTTATATGTTATAACATTAATAAAAAGATAATATAAACGACAATTTGATTTTTAGTGATATTATTTAATCAACGAAAACTAATCACTATTATAATAACTAAAAAGTAAAAAAGAAATATATCTTTTTTCTTCAAAGATAGGTAAATTTTTTTTTTTTTTTTTTTTTTTTTTTCTATTCTTTTATTTTTTTTAATACATATTTTTTACTATTCAGCATACTACAAAAAAAAATTATTAATGAATATCAATTTAAATCACTATATCATATATAGTGTTTAAAAAAGAAAAAAGAAATAAATTGTTTGGATAAAAATATTAATATATCTAAACTATAAACTATATTACTTTTATATAGAGTATTAAAAAATTTTTTACATAAATTTATTTAATTGATTACGGTAATTAGCATATCTTGAAGTTGATTTTTCTTCTTCATTATCTCTATTTCTGAATTGATCACGGAATCTATATTTATTTGTTTCAGAATCACTATTTGAAGCGCCATTATTTTCAGAATAAACATCAACTGGATTTTCATTATTATAATTAAATTGCTTTGGATTATTGATTGAAGAATCTTGATATGATGAATCATAATAAGGAGCATTATTTCTATTATATTGATCTGGAACACCCTGTTGAGTTTGTTCTGGATTAAGTTGTCCATAAGCAGCATAAATTTGATCAGTAGTATCATATGATCTTCTACTACTATTAACAATATTATCAGTACTACTATTATAATAAGAATCTTGAGGTTGTATTTGTTGGTAGGAGAGATCATTTTGATAATTGTTAGTTTGTTGATAAGCTTCCATTGGTAGTGGATAGTTATTATCTACAACTGGGGAAGAATATGGATATATTGGACCTGAATTATCACCACCTGTATTATTGTAATCAGTATTAAAATCTATATCCAAAGTTGAATTTCTCTTATGTCTATAAACTAAAAATCCTGCTCCGGCAAGAACAACTAAACCTGCTGCACATGAGCAAATAATAATAACTTTATTAAATTATAAAAATATTATAACAATTAATAATTATAAATTTAATTCATACTTTTAACAAATTTACTTTAAAAACTATAATTATATTTACTTATTTTGTTTGAACCAGATGATGGTTTTTCATTATTTTGATTTTTACTATTATTATTTTGATTATTTTGATTATTATTAGCCTTATCAACATTGGGATTTTCAGTGTATCCATTAGCAAAATTTTGATTTTGAGTTGGATTTCCTGGTATTGGATTAACTTGGGACATGTTATTTGAGTTATTAGAAGAAACTGCATTATTTGAATTAACTGAACCTACATTATTTGAACCTACATTATTTGAACCTGGATTATTTGAACCTACATTATTTGAACCTGGATTATTTGAACCTGGGTTGTTTGGACTTGGATTATTTGAACCTGGGTTGTTTGGACTTGGATTATTTGAACCTGGGTTGTTTGGTCTTGGATTATTTGAACCTGGGTTGTTTGAACCTGGATTATTTGGATTTGGTTTACTTGGATTTGTATTAGATTGTGGTGGTGAGGTTGGTTGTCTAGTTGGTTGTGCAATTGGTTGTGTGGTTGGCTGTACAATTGGCTGTGCAGTTGGTTGTACAGTTGGTTGAATAGTTGGTTGTACAGTTGGTTGTACAACTACTGAAGTTTGAACACTTTCAGTAGGTTTTTCAGTTGGTGATGAAGGTTCAGTTGGAGCTGAATCAACAGTTGGAGCTGAGCTATCATCTTCTTGTCTTTTGTCAAGGTGAGCTGACAAAACAGAACAAATTAATAAGGAAAATAAAAATATGTAAAGAAATTTTCTTGTATTCATTATTCTATAATGTATAATTTTTTTTTTCAAAAAAAAATATTTAAACTTCTAATTATAAATGGCTTTTTATCTTAAATAAAAAAAAGCACTTAAATCTATAAGAACTTTTTATATAATATTATAAATTATGTTTTATTTATTGTTTGTTTGTTTTTTTTTTTTTGTATTATTATTATTATTTTTTTTATTTAATTCTTTTGTTGAATTAAATTTATACTTTTTTTTTTATTATTATTTTTTGATAGTGTACTATTATTTTATATTTCAACCTTATTTTAATAAAAATATATATAATTTTATATATATATAGTTTTGGTATTTTTGGTATTATTTATTTGATTTCTATTTAATAATTATTAAAAATAAATAAATAAATAAATTGCTTTATTGTTTCTTGCCAACTTAAAATAAATTTCAATTTAAAAATTATTATTAAAAAATTAGTAGTGACAAGTATAATTAACAAATAATAATTAATAATTATAAATTATCTTAGATGATAAGAATAGCAATAAAAATAATAATATATATAAATATTATATTTATTTATTTTTATTTATTTATTTATTTATTTAAAGGGTTTTTCAAAGAAAAAAAAAAAAAAAAAAAAAAGTAGACTTATGTATTATATATATATGTTTTTTTTTTTTAAAGTATAATCTTAAATAATATATTTATATATTGTATTACTTGAAATTATATTCAATCCATATAATTATTGAACCACAAGAAATCTTATTATTTAATATTTTAATTAATATATAGATAAATTTAATTTATTTTTTTTTAATTAATAGGATATTAACACTTTATATATTTTAGAATAATCTTAATAAAAAATATTAAATATTTCAGTTGTTTTTTTTTTTTTTTTTTAACAAAATTAATAACATATATTATTAGTACATTTATTAGAACATGTATTATATAAGAAAGTATATAAGAAGCAAAGAGAAAACACTAAAAAATAAAATACCATAGTAATAAAATATAACATATCATCTTATATTCTTTGGACATTTCCTTAAGCATAATAGTTAACAAAGCAGTAATTATATTAATAGAACTTATATATAAATATATATGAATATATTTTTATAAATTATAACAAATAAAATTTAATCGTTGTTCAAAATGTATCATATAAAATTAATTTTAAAAATTAATAAACTTTAATACTTATTAAAAAACTGAAATAATTAAAATATAAAACCTTAAAAAATATTAAAATACAAGGTGTTTTAAATTTATATTGATCATATATATTATTAAGTAATATTTTATATAGCTGCGGATAACATTTTTTAGTGTAACAGTAATAAAAAAATATAAAATAAAGCTTAAGTTTTTTTTTCATTTAAAGTTTAAATTTTATTTAAAAAAAAATTAATTTCAAAAATTTAGAATTCTACTATAGCACAAATTATTACTAATAAAATGAAATGTATGGTTAGAATTAGAATGATGGTAAATTTAAAAATAAATTAAAATAGATATTCCTCCCACCAACACTGCTGCTTTTTCTTTTAAACTAATGATACTTAATTTTTTTAAAATATAGGTTCGTATTACTAAAAACAATATATTGAATTCAAATATAATATTGAAACAAAAAAACTAATAGCTATCATTTATCATTATTGTAATAATATTTTAAAATAAAATAATTTCTAGTAAATGATATTATGTCAACTTTTTTTTTTTATTATATGTTATATTAAAACTTTATTATTATATATCTCTAAACATCTAAATAGCTGATCATACATTATTTGATAAAAGAAACATTAAATGAGAAAAAGAAAAAAAAGGTAAAAATGTAATAATATATTTAAATAAATTAAAAGTAGGCAAATACAAAGTTTATAAAAAATTTGAAACTTGTCATGAATACGAATTATTTCGTTCATGATAGGTAGTTATGTAAATATATATATTATATATTATATATATTTAAATTCATTTTATGTAAAAAAAAAATAAGAATTAAATATTTTATATTATTAAAAGTGTTCTAGTATCCTATTTAAATATTATTTATCATTTATATATAATTATAATAATTATTATGAATGTTAATGAAGATTTATATTTATGTATAAATATTTTTATTATGTTTATTTTAATCTATTGATGATAAAACTTAAATATTAATTATTTCAATTTTTTTTTTTTTTTTTTCTTTTTTCTTATATATATAGTGGTATAAAAAACATGATTTATTTAGATATTAAAAAAAAAAAAAAAAAGGAATATAAATATAATAAATAATAGAGAATTAAAATTAAAAAAAAAAATAAATAAATATGATATAATAAATAATGATAAAATAAATAATATATTTTATAATTCAAAATATTTTTTTTAAAAAAAATAGTATTACATTATCTTTTTAAATAGAATAGACATTTCTGTCCTTTATAATTACAATTTATTTTATAATTGTAATTATTTATCGTATTACTAAAACAATAATAGTATATAGAATTTGTAATCATATCAAAGAGTATTTGATTATAGAGTCATACATTAATAATTATTCCTCTTACTTATAAATATGATCTATTATGTTTAGTTAATTATTAGAAATGGCAACATTAACAACTACATCATCATCATTCTTTTTATTTTTCTTTGCTTTATTGTTTCTAATAAATAATGATGATATATAAAGTAAAATAGTCACAGGAAATATTGAATAAAGGTAGGTTTTTTGAATGGCTTCAATATAAATACGATTTCCTTCTGGAATATGATGAACATCATTAACTGTTACAGTGCTAGCTTCGGGATAATGGTTACGATAATATTTTGGGAAAAAGTTTTGTAAAAGAGCACCATAAACAGCAACACCAATTGCTCCACCGATGTAATTGAAAAAGGAAGTAATTGTAGTACTAATACTAAGATATTCTGCTGGGGCTGCTTGTTGAGCTACCATAATACAATTTTGATAGATAACACCACAACTTAAGCCATACAAGATAAATATTAAAAATTCTATCCAATAATCAGTGTCAATACCAATTAGTGAAATCAAATATACAGCAAAAATAGAAAAAAAGCATCCGAGTTTTATAAATATATCAATACGTCCGAATTTACCAATTAAATAACCACTTCCCATGGCTGATACAGTAAGAAATGCACTAAATATAAATAGATACATATAAAACAAAAGATTAATTATGTATTTGACATTCAAGCTTTTTACGAAAAAAAAGATATACATACGATATTGGTACTAATCTTAAACCAGCATGAGTGGCAGTAAATAAACGTCCATCCTCTAAATATGGTATATATGATATTTTATTATTCATTCATTATTAAAAATATTGATAAAAAATAAAAAAAAAATAATATAAAAATACTTACGATATAAAAGAGGTAAAGTATTGATAACATTTAAAAAGATAATTCCTTCTAAGAAATTTGTAATTGATGAAGTCGTTATATTTCTGTATTTAAATAATGCAGGTGGTGTGATAGGTTCTTCGGCATATTTAAATTCAATTATTATATAAAGGATTAATAAGACAATACCAATAGCAAATAAAGAAATAACAGGTGCAGAACCCCATGAATATTTTGAACCTAAAATTTATATTTTAAATTAAAAAAAGTATATATATTGTTAATATATAAAATTTTCTAAAAATTTTTTTATTTTCCTTTTTCAAAAAAAAAAAAAAATAATAATTTTTTAAAAGGAAATTAAAAATAACGTACCACCCCAATTTAATCCAAGTAAGATACAGACCAAACATGCTAAAAAATCATTTTATATATTAAATAAATTCCATTTAATACTTTCATTCATTTTATCGATCAATAAATATTTGAAAATAATATAATATTTAGAAATTTATGAATTTTAAAAACTTACAAATTAATGTAAATGTACCCAAAAAGTCAATTCTTTTAAATTTTTCCATGAAGGAACTTCTTTCAATTGGTATTTTAAAAAACAAATAAAAGAATAATATACAAACAACCCCAATTGGTAGATTTATATAAAATGACCATCTCCATCTATTAATTATTTTTTAGTTATATAAATATATAAAAAAAAAAAAAACATTCAGTAACTGTGACAATGTATATATGATTTATCATAATTTTAGATTAATACGTTTTATGATCGGTTAAAAAACCACCGAGTAATGGTCCTGTAACAGATGTAAATGCATAAATGGCACCATTAACTCCCATATATAAACCTCTATAATAAATTTTTATATATTATTAAAATTTACATATATAATATTTATATTACTATTACATTCTTGTAGTGTCTAATTTAATAGTGTTGTTTTAAAATAAATACCTTTTACGTATAGATGTAATATCAGCAAGAATAATATAAGTGAGTGCAATTATACCTCCACTTCCAAGTCCTTGTAAAGCTCTTCCTATAATTAAAACACCAATATTTGGGGCGACTTGAAAAAAAAGAATGAATGTTATATTTATGATAATATTATATATTAGAAATCTTTAATAATTATAAAGTTATTATCCTTTTATAGTTACTTACCACCACATAATAGTGATGCTCCTGTAAATATGATTAAAATAAGAATAATTAAAGTTCTACAACCAAAAATATCGGCAACTGTATAAAAAAAAAATTAAATATTATTGTTATAATTAAATGAGATTAGTATATCATTAATTAGTAATACATTATTATTTTATACGAAATTACTTACACTTTCCACATACTATTATTTTTATTCAAAATGAAAATAATAAATATAAAATGAATAATATATAATAAAAATTATAAATTATAGAATTTATTATTTCGATATTAAATGTATTATTTTTATTTTAAAAAAAAAATAATAATTACATGGTTGGATTGCAGTATTTGTTAACATATATACAGTAATAATCCAAGTAAAATTATTGTAAGAATTAAAATCTGAATTAATTTTTGGAAGTGCAGTTGAAATAATAGTTGTATCAAGATTTGACATAACTAGAGATAGAACTTTTATATTTATTTTATATATTCCATATATATTAGATTGAGCTCTATGAAAAAAAAAAAAGTATATATACACTATAAAAATTACCTATACTTGTATAAATTAAAGCAAATTTTGACTTGAAATTTAAATATTCGAAAAGTAAATTTTAATATTTTTCAATTTTAAAGTTAAAATGAAGTTTTATACATTTTTATTTTTATCATTATTTTACCTTTGAAAATTTGTATTTAATAAAATCTTCATCGTTCTCAATAATTTCCTTCACTTTTTCATTTTCCCCTTCCTGTACTTTCTCATCTGCCTTTATATTGTTTTCTGTAATGTCCATTTTAAAAACTTTTTTCTTACTTATTAAAATATATGTATTGTAATTATATACTGAATGAACAATGAATATGATATATATAAAAAATTAAATTTAGATTTTTTTTTTTTTCATTATTTATTTGTTTTTTTTTTTAATTTATTTATAAATTTATTTAATTAATGTTTACGATATTGAATTCATTAAAAAAGGAATTTTATTTCTAAAAATTACTCTAAAAAAAAAAAAAATTGTTTTTTGAATAAAAACAAATAAATGCAAATTTAATTATTATAAATCAACATAATACAATTAAATACCTTTATTTATATTTAGAAAGAATGAAATAATAAGGATTTATAAATATAAATTTTTAATTCATTGTTTAATTTGCATTTCTTAAATCCTTTTTTTTTTTTTTTTTTTAATTTTTTTAATATAAAATTATAGATTTTAATTAATTTTTTTTTTTTTTAAAAAATAATGAATACAAATATATTGATGTTTTTTTTTTGTAATAATCCACGTGGATATAAGAAAATATCTATAATCAACATTATTTATGTAAAACATAGATTTAATTCACATGAAATAAAGGAAAATCCTTGAAATTATTTAATATGTAGGAATTAATAACATCATTATTATCATTATCATTATTATTATTATTATTATTATTCTCAATGTAAGTTATATTTATTTATTTATTTATTTATTTATTTATTTATTTATTTATTATTATTATTATTATTATTATTATTATTATTATTATTATTATTATTATTATTATTATTATTATTATTATTATTATTATTATTGTTATTATTATTATTCTCAATGTAAGTTATAATTATTTATTATTATTTATTATTATTATTATCTATTATCTATTATTATTATTATTATTGAAAAAAATGTCAATAAATAGATGTATTATTTCTTAAGCTTTTTATTTTAATAAAATCTCTAATTATTTTTATAAGTTAGTAACTATATACACATTTAATTAACATCATTTTTTAAATTTAACATTTCCTAATGTTTTTTATATGTTACATTCTAATATATATTTCTTTTATAATAATATATATATATTACATAAAAAAGGTAAATTAGTCTGACGCTTATTTAATAAAATAAAATCAGACTAAAACTAATTAAATATAGTTAATTTGATTTTTACTTTATTTTTTTTTTTTATTGCTGTAAAGGGTACTTATATCGAAGAAAACATTTTCCTTATTCTTGATAGGAAATTGTAAATTGCGTAAGAGAGAAATTCTTATTTTGCAAAAGGAATTTATTATTTTATTTGACACTAAATTATGTGATCATATGAATGTAACGTGATTATATATGACTTTTAATAATAAGACTTTAGAAATTTCATTATATAAAGTAGTAAAAATCTAATCAATAAGAAATATAAAATCTTGTTAATAATAGGTCGATATAAAATAATATGTAATTTATAAATGCCATTTTATATTTATATTATTATAGATGATGCTTATATTTAAAAAAGCTGAATATGTTTATAATTATTATTTTTACATTTCTAATTATCATATGATTAAAAAAAATTTATTCTGTCACCAAAATTTTTCTTTATAAAACTTAATATTTTTTTTATTGTTCTTTTTAATTCATTTTTAAAAAAAAAGTGAGCAAGTTGACTATCATAATGCTTTTTTTTTTAATATTAGTTTAATCTTTCTTTTTTTTTTATTATTATATACATTACTTTTTTTATTTCATAGCTTTTGTAATAAAATTATTGAAACAAGAAAGATAGTATAAATGAATAATGGGTAGTTTTTAATAATTAAAATAAAATTAATATTTTATTATACTATTATGTATATTTATTACAATATAATAAATTATATTGTAAAATTTAAATTTAATATAAAAAATCTATTTTAAATATATTAATATATTTAAAATATTTTTGTCATCCTATAAAAACATGTACATTAACTCAATCATAAATTTTTCTGTATTTGAATGTAAAAGTAAATCATAAATTAAATCAAGAATTTGAAATTAAAAATAAATTAAAAAATATATAGGTAATAAATTATCCTATATAATAATTTATATAATAATTATTATTCTAGGATTGATGAATAATATAAAAAGATTATGATAATAAATGGTAGCCATAAAAAATGAAACATTTTTAATATTTAGTAATCATGAACAAAACCTGGAAGGTAACATTAATATTTTATAATATAACAAAAAAATTGCTTATAAAGAGTTGAATAGAATGCCTTTTTTTATTTTATATTCTATTTTTTATATAAATAATAGATTGTAATATAAGCCTTTTTTTTTTTAAAATAACATTACCTTTTTTTTTTTCAAGATTTGTATTATAATCGTTTTTTTTTTTTTTTTTTGATTTATTAATTTTAAATTAATAAAATTATCCAAAATTTTAAAAATTTTATTATAATTAAAAAAATTTTTTTTTACAATCGACTTTACTATTTCTTTAGCAAATAAAAAAAAATTTTAATTGCTAAAAACTAAAAAAGGATAATATTAAATTAAATAGTTGAATCTTGTTTTTATTTAGTTTAAAAAATAAAGCAATACTTCAATATTTAATTATTTATATTATTTAAAAAGAATATATATATTTAAATATTAATAAAAAAAAAGGGCTTTCTTTATAATAAAGGTTGAAAGGGTAAGTAATCACAACAATAAAATATATAGTAATAAGATTTTGTTTGGAGAAATTAGATTTTACATGCAAATATTTAAAATAAATAAATAGCTGTATTTTATGTTATATATTAATACTTTGATTATTATTATTTTTTTTTGTTTTTAATTAGTTTAATTTAAATAATTAAATTAACAAAGTTAAAAATGGCAGATTCAAAAAAGAAGCTTACAGCTGAAGAAAAAAAAACTATTAAAAGTATCGTGAAAACAAATTCAACTCGTGATGCTATTTTTCTTTCAACAGCTATTTATTTAATTCTTCCTGTTGGTTTAATCTTTATTGCTGTTTCATATAATATTTATAGAGAACGTAAAGATTTTTCAAATAAACATCCAGAAGTAAGTTTAGTATAAACTTTAAAAAATACAAAAATAAAAAGCGATTAAAATAATGAAAAATTTACCTGAAAATATTATACACAGTAGAATAAAGAAAAAAAAAAAAGAGAAATAGACTAGTATTAAATGAATATTAATATTCGATAAAAAATAACGATTCTAATTATAAATTGAATATTTGTTTATATATGTAAAATTAAAGTTTGAATATACTCCAGATATTAAAGATTTCCTAATTGGTTTGATTAGTTGTGTACTTGTTTATTTAGTCCGTGTCGGTTCTATTGATTACCTTTTCAGAGCTAGAGCTGAAAAAACTGTTATTCAATTCCCTGATGAAGATTTAAGAAAGAAAAAAGTTGAAAAGGTGTGTAAAAAAATATATATTTTCATTTATGTTATTAAATAGAAATATTTCTTATAAATGATTTTATACCAATAATTTTAATAATTTATTAAATTAATAAAAAAAATTGTTTATTGCTATTTAAAGGCCGCTTTTGCTAGATTCAGATGTTTATGGTATCTTTTTATTACCATTGTTGGTTATTACTGTCTTAAAGATGAAGAATGGCTTCCAAGAACTTTAGGTGGTAAAGCTCGTACTTTAAAGGACTTAAATTTATTCTGGGATAATCTTCCATATCAACCACAAAACAGAAAAGTTGTCATTTATTATATGATTCAATTTGGTTCTGCTTTATGTACTTTCATTCTTCAATTCAAACAAAATCGTACCCGTAAGAGTTAGTAAGTATAAGTATATTAAAATAAATAATTAAAAAATAATGAGAAAAAAGTTAATAAAATTATATATTTTTTTATATTATAAATTAAAATTTTTAAAGTGGTGAATTCCTTCTTCATGATATGGCTACATTAGTTCTTTTAATTATCAGTTTCTTAAATAATTATCTTCGTATGGGTGCAGTTGTTCTTTTCCTTCATGATATATCTGATATTTTCTCATACGGTGTTAAGATTTTTGTTGATACAGTACACCTTAAGACAACTTTAGTTTTCTATGTTAGTTTAGTTCTTTCTTGGTTCTATACTCGTTTATACATTTTCCCATTCGAAGTAATTCTTCAATGTTTTACAAACAATATTTGGGCTCGTCCAGAACTTGTTGGTTATATGATTATTGCTATTTGTTTAATAACTCTTCTTTGTCTTCATGTTTACTGGATCGTTCTTATATTAGGTATTGGTGTTAAATTCCTTCGTACTGGTGAAGCTGATGATATGCAAGATGCTGAAAAGGTTGAAGACTTTAAGCAATCAAAGTTTTCTGAAAAGAGAACTGTTAATTTAAACGCCGATGTTTCTGATTCAAATAAAAAACAAGACTAAGCTTTAGAATTGAAAAAAAAATCCTAAAATAAATAAATATATATATATTCAATAGGATATAATTCAAAAAACGAATTTTTTTTTTTTTTTTTTCAATCAAAAGACAACATAAAATACTAAATCCTTAATATATATAATATCTCTTTAAATTTTATTATTAAAAAATATATATATATATATAAATACAATTTTGAATAAAAAATCATATTTATCCTTATTTTATTCTATTATATTTAAATAAAATAATATCAATAATATTAATAAAAATATATATATATAAGTCAATATTAAAAAATAATATTTATCTTTTCAAATTAATTATAATTAATATGGCATTCGATTTTTTTTTTTTTTTTTTTTTTTTTTTTTTTTTTTACTATACATAAATTTTATTATTGATTTATTTTTTTTTTTACTTTTCATTTAAAATTGTTTTATATAAAAAGGAAAAGTTTAGATAAACTTTTCCTTTTATCAAAGTTAAAAAATTAATTAAAAGTAAAGAAAATAAAGAAATGTAACATAAATTTAATTAAATTTTCAATTTAATATAAAGTTTAAATATACCAAAAAAAAAAAAAAAAAAAAAAAAAAAAAAAAATTCGGTGTTTTAATTAATACAACCATAAACAATTAAAATAATTTGTTAAAATTTTACTGTGGAATACAAATATTAATAAATCTATAATATTTGTAGTTTTGTTAAAAATATTAATAACTATCGTTTTATATTATTTATGCATTTTATACACTAGAAAATAATATTCTATATGTTAATAATAAATAAATAAAAAAAAACTATATTAACTGATTTATTTAAAGTAAAAAATTTAAAGTAATTATTAAATATTTGATATCTTTCACAAGGAAAACATTAAAAAATCAATTCATAATTTTATAGTATATAAATAAATCTCTTTCATTTCTTTTATTTAAAAAAAAATAATAAATAAAAGATATTTCATTTTTAGTTAAAAAATTAATTTAATAATAATAATAATAATAAAAAAAAAAAGTATTATGGAATCAAAAGACAATAAAGAAGAGGATAATTTAAATAAAATAAAAGAAAATTTTATTGAAAATAATATAGAAACAACAAAGAATAATTCTTTCAATAGTAATCAAGGTATTTCTCGTTATATGTTAATATTGAAAAAAAAAAAAATGAAAAAAATAATACCATCTAAAATAGTATTATTATTAATTATTTAATCTATTATATTTAAAATTTTAAATAATAAAAAAAAAAAATATAAAATTTGTATCTACATATCATTTTAAGGGTTTTCAAGAGATAAAGCGTTAAATTATATAAAATATGGAACAAAAGCATTAAACGATAATTTCAAACCACAAAGTATTATTGAAGAAGAAGACGAGGAAAATGAGACAAAGAAAAATAGTGAACAAAATAACAAGGAAGGAGAAAATGAAAATCGAGAATTTCAATTAAATCGTAAGTCAAGGATATTTTTAAAAAATAGTAAAAGTTATGTTGCGTTACGTGATAGTTATAATATAATACAGAATCAAGTAATGGAATTAACTAAAAAGGATCAGGATAATATGCAAACTGAGAATGCTAAAGAAAATACTGAAAAAGATATAGAATATTCTAACAAAAAGGCAACAGAACAATCTAATGGATCTATTGACAATTTGGAAGAAGAAAAAAAAAATATTATACAGCAATTTGAAGATGAAGATAAAAGTAATAATTCATTATTGCCATTAACAGGAAATTTCACATTTAAAGAATATAGAAAATGCCATGAGTCAATTTCTACACCATTAGATATTATTAATGAATCCAATGAAAAATATCATCAATTAGAAAACTCCGTTAATCAAGCAAAAGAAAAATTAGATAAATTAATGACCGAAGAAGAAAATAAGATGAAAAAAGAATCCATTAGTGTTATAAATAATATTAATGCTGAAGATTCCAAAAATAATACGGGAGGTGATTCTATACGGAAAACCTCCTTTAGTTCTAAACATAATAGTAATAGAGTGTTAAATTCAAGTCGTACAACTATATCATCTATTTCTCAAAAAGGTATATACATTTATTTTATATATGAAATATTTAGTTTCTAAAATATATTGAATGATTTATAATATATAATAAATTAAATCGAATGATTATATATAAACATGTATATAAAAGTTATATTAAGATTTTCTATATCTATGATATATTTTAAATAACTTTTTACTAATTTCAATTTCAAATTATTATTCAATAATAATAATAATAATAATAATAATAATAATAATAATAATAATAATAAAAATTTTTAACAAAAATAGAAAAGATTTCAGATTCAAAATCAACAATATCTACAGGGAATAGAACGCATAACAGGAAAAAATCAGGAAATAATAAGCAGAATAAACGTTCATCAAGTTCATCAGGTAAAAAAAAAAAGAGATCAGGAAGTAGTCGTGGTAAAAGAGCAAGTAGTTCTAAGAGCCGATCTAGATCTCCCATAAAATCAAAAATGAAACGTCAAAGTCGTAGTCGTAGCATTAGTCGAAGCCATAGTCGTGGTTTATCTCATTTAACAAATTCTTTTGATTCAGATTCCCTATTAAATAATTGTAATAATTCATCATCAACTATTGAAAGCGCTATTGAACATGAATTTTCAGATTTAAAAGAACAAATTTTAAATGGCATTGGTGAATTCGAAGAAGCCTTAAATGAATTTATTGAATGGAAAAATAGTATTATTGAAAATAATATTCCTAGCAATATGAAATTAGAAGTTACTCTTCTCTTTTCTAGATTATTTAGAAGGTTTTTTTTTTTTTATATTTCTTTAAACCAATTATCTTAATTATATAATTTATAAAATCAATATAATAACAATTATATAATAAAAAAAAACATATAATAATTATTTTTTAGTAAAAACATTATGTTGACACCATTATTTGAAACTTTAAGAAAAATTGATATTTATTCAAAAAGATGGGTAAATAAAGATAGAGCACTATCTAAAATTGAAGAAGATTATTTAAGGTAAAAAAATATAGATTAAATTTTTATGTCTATAAATAGAAAAATATTTTATTTTATTTCACAATACTACTATCGATTTAATAATATTATTTTAATAATTTTGAATTTTGATATATATTTAATAGGCAGGATCATCTAATTAATATTGCTATACGAAAAATGTTGCAAATGAATTTTCAGGTTTATTTTAACTTCAATATTATAGATAATTTAAATAATTATTTTTAATAATAAATGTAATAATTAATGAAATGTACTATTTTTAATGATTATAATATTTATATTATCTTTATTTATAGATATGTCAATTAAAATCTAAAAGATCTATAGAAAATTGGACAAACTTAATAGAAAAATTTTGTGTAAATATATAATTCACTATATTTTCTATCTATACATATTTCTTCATTTTTAATATTTCTTAATATTTATATATTTATATATAAAGAAAAGAAATAAATTATTAATGTACAAAAATTGTCAATATGATGCCAATGATTTTATTAATAGTGATGGAAATGGTCAAACTTCAAAAAATATTAATAGTAATGATAGAGATTACTATGAAAAAAAAATAAATTATTTAAAAAATAAACTTCATAAATATAAAGAAAAATTTAATGTCAATGAAAGTGGTTCTGATTCTGGTAAATTTATTAAAGATTAAAAAAACCAAAAAAAAAAAAAAAAAGAGTTTATGAAAAAAAAATATTAATATAATTACATTTTTTTTATAATATATTAACGATTTGCTTTAATTTAATTTTAAAGATGGAGAAAAGATTACAAAAAAGAAAAATAAAAACAAAATAAAATCTATATCAGACCAAAAGAATATACCAGAAGATCTTTTTATTCGAATTCTTAATAATGAAAAAAGAAAATTAAAATCGAATAATGAATTATTTAATCGTACTCTTAAAAAAAGAAGACCAAGATGTAAATATATATATATATATAATGATTTTTTACTTTATAATAATTATATAATTATATTAATATAACATTTATTTTTTTTTTCAGTGAGATGGGATATTAAAAGAAGAATTGCAATAAACAACGTCCGTTATAAATATTTAATTCAAAAAAGTTTTAGAGCATTACCTTATCTTATTCAGAATTTAAAAGATTATATTACAAAAGGTTTTTGGAATGGTCCTCATTTATTCCGAAATCATTATATTTCTGAATATAATGGTGAATTGTACACTCGTACCTATTACAAAAAATATACCTCTCCAGATATCATCCCAAATCACAATTCCTGTACTGATCTTAAAGCATTGTTAAAACTTAGTACAAAAAAAGTAAATCCTTCCCTTGTACGTTCAAATAGTTTTGCATGTGGTAAAGAATTTCCTTGGATCAATTCTCGTTCATTGAATGAAACTTCGTTTAAAGAAACTAACAAAAAGGTTCGTGATAAAATGGAAAAAGACCTTTTGGGAGATGATAATCAGAATATTCAATTAGATGATCCAGTGAAGAATATTGATGATTATATTAATAATGCTCTAAATAAGGATAGAAAAATTAATAGTAAAAATGATTTAGCTGATTTAACAAAAGATCAAATATGTGATATTATTACTATTTTATACCCTGATACCGAAAGTATTGTTAAAATATATAATGAGGACCAACCTAAATTCTATGTAGGTAGTGATGATGAATACGATCAAATTGAAGCAATGGATAATAAAGCAATTAAAGATGAAATTAAAAAAACAACTAATTCCACTAAGCTCTTAAACGCTGTTGAAGATTCCGAGGAGGAGAAAGAAATTGATGAGCTGGGTAAATAGTAATAAAATAAATTTATATTATTAAATTAAAGAAAATTAATGTATTTTATTATATTTTAATGATACCCGCCGATAATATAATAATAAAAATAATAAAGATGATATTGATTGGAGTAATGAAATACTTCAAGAAGATATTGTATATGATAGAATTAAAAATAATATTGATTACTCAGAAGATTATATTCCTTGGAGAAGTGAAACAGAAGAACTTTATTTCAATCCATATGATACTGAACAAATGTCTTATAGTAATGACCTAAAATCAAAAGTTCGTGAATACCTTAGTAACTATAATTCAAATACTGTAAATGGACTTTCATACAAAAATAGGTAAGATAAAGGAAATTATCTTTTTTTTTATATTTTATGTATATTTATAAAAATTATATTATTTATATTTATTTATATTTTTCTTTTTCATTTCTTATTATTTTATATTTTGTATATGACAGATTTGATGTTAAAGCAAATATTTCTCATAAAATTAAGGGAGAAGAAGGTGATATTGATGAAGGTATTATTGGTGGTGGTTTAGGTTTTGATTTTGAAGGTAAGAAGGGAGAATTAACAGAATATTTCGATCCAGAAAAGACTTGGTTTTCTCTCCAAGATGTTATGGAATTAACTTTATTACATGCTCAACAATTAGAGACTATGAATGAAGAATACAATAAAAAAATGGATGAATTAAATCAAAAGTTAAAGGAGTCTGAGAATCAAATTTTAAGTTTTCAAATTAAAAATAATGATAAGAATTTAATAAAGGAATACCTAAAAAAAATAGAAGAGTTACAAGATACCCTCGAAAAAAGAAATAAAGAAGTTAAAATGCTTCAAGAAGAAAATGATTATTATCGTGAATGTGCTAAAGAGGAATCATATAATACCAAAATCTTTAATACTATTCCTCAAAGTCATCCTATTGAAGGAAAACCTAATATTCCAGAGGTAATATAATTATAATTTGGATATTTATTATTTAATAGGATTAAAAAAAATTATTATCATTAATACTTTTTTTTTTTTTTTTATTATTTTCTGGAAATATAATACAGAAAATAAAAATACCTAATAGAATTAAGAAATATTCAGTAAGTTTCTCACTCTTTTTTTTTTCTTTAATTATACTTTTGATAATATTAACTATTATAATTATATATAAATTAAAAAAAAAGAAATTAAAAAACATTTTTAATATTTATTTTATAATTCTTTTTTTTTTCCAGTTCTTTAATAGGCTTGAAGCATTTAATACTGAAAAAATTAAACATCATGATCGTTTATTACAGGAACAAATGGAAAAATACCTTCATGACTTTGAATATCGTCTTTCTCATGAATATCGTCTAAATAAACCAAATCCAGAATATGAAAAAATGTTAAATAAATGGAGAAAAACTAGTCAAAGTAAATATTACTACAATCATAAAAAAATAAAGTTTCAAAAATTCTTATATAATAATGTCTATTATATACATTTTAATATAGAACTTAAAGCTGAATTCATGCCACTACAACCAGGATTACAAAGACCACAATTCTATAAAGAATTAAAATTACATGGTAATAATAATAAATAGAATTAGATGTTTCGATAATCTTTTTTTTTTTTGTTATATTAATATATTTATTAATTGTTTTTAAAAAATTAAAATAAAATAGGAATTGAGTCACCATGGGGTGGTAAGTTCCATATCCCAAAAGAAAAGCAAAAGGAAGGAAATGTAAATATAATAAATATAATATTATTAAAAAATTCAACTAATTATACATATACATATTAATATAATTTTTTTTTTTTTTTTCTTTTTTATAAATATAGACTGTTAATTATTTGAACCTATTTGAAATTGCAAAACAAACGGAAGCAAAAAATAATTTTATACAAAAAAATAATTCATAAGCAAGTTTAGTATTGATTTGTATAACAATAGTTTTTATTTTTTGGAAACTTGAAAAATCTATATATAGAGATATTACCTATTTTCTAGTCAAATTAATAAATATTATCGAAATTTTAAATAAATTAAGTAAATAAATAAAAACATTCATAATACAAAATTTAGTGTTATATATATCCATATAATCATATAATCTATAATCTATATTTATATTTTGGAAAATAAAATAAAATTAATAAAGGAAATTCTCAAAGAATTTATCCATTAAATTTATTAAAAATGAATACCTAATGTAAAATATTAAAAAGTTTAACTAAATATTAAAATAAATCAAATTAAAATATATTTATATAAATAAAGAATTAGAGATATTTAAACCTTTACTCTTTTTATAATTAATACTATTTTTTTTTTTTTATTTTTTTTTTAAAATAAAAAAATGTAAATTTTTATACTGAATCACTTGAATAAAAAAGAGTTCATTATAATAAACAAAAATATATATATATATATATATATATATATTTATTATTATAAAATTTCAAAATATTGTTTGTTCCATAGAAAAGAATAGTTAATTTCAATACCTTTTATTTTTAATTTTTTCCTTAATTAAAAGAACAATTAAAATATAAGTTTGGCGACCGTTTCAACAGAGTGTATTAAAATCAAACTATAGCAACAAAGATAAAATTCTATTAAAAAGAGTTTTTACCAAGAAAATATAATAAAATAGTTCAACACCTTTTCAATAATTGTCTATATACTTTTATTAAGATATTGCTAATAATAAATATATCTTATTATTTATTATTGAAGTGAAAATAAAAATCCTTGATTTTAATTATTAATCTTTCCAAATTTCTTATATATTAAATAAAAAATTAATAATATAATAATAAAAACTTATTGATATATAAATAATTGCTATTTTATTTATTTGCTTTTTTTTTTTTTTTTTTTTTTTTTAATTAGTTTTTAATTATATTGTATTTATTTGTTTAATTGAGATTGCTATTTATAAAGGGTTTCCCTGGTTTTTTATATATTTATTTATATTTATATTATTTATATTATATTAACAATTTAATTTTTTGAAATGAAAATTTTATTTGTTGAAAAAATACTTTATTATTCAATTAAAATCTATAAAAAATAAATATCAGAATAAATATTTATAGTTATAATAATTAGTATTTATTTGAATATATATATATATACATTATTTATGAATTATACTATATTTACCATCCATGCAATAATGAAATAAAACAAGAATATTGGATAAATAACCAATGTCTTTTTCTGACTTAAACTAACATCAGTTAAGAAACCAATGGAAGCTATTGATTTTTAAGATAAAAATTTTTAGTTTACAATAAAATATTTATTTATTTTTTATATTTTAATAATGATTATATATATATAATATTTACCATAAACAGACCAAACAAAACCAACAATAACAAATATTAAGTCTAATATGAAAAAGTCAATAAATAATGTAATAATAGAAACAATAGTTAAGGGGAATATACAATAACCTAAGATACATATACTTTGGAAAAATGACCTAATTCAAAAAGAAAAAGAAAAAAGTATATTATTTATTATCTTAGTATAGTTTTTTTTTTTTTTTTTTTTTTTTTTTATTCTATCTTTCTATATATATTTATTTTATATTAATAATATATTTATATTTTATATTTATTTATTTTCAATATTTAATACTGTATTTTATATTCTTACATTTTCCCTCCTAGTAATTTTGAATTAACAGTAATTACAGCAGCACCACACCAAATAATAATGAATGTTATAGTAAATACCATAGCTGATTGATTTTCTGGTGCTGAAAAACTTAAACGACTGTTTATTGATAATTATATTAATTTTTTTATTATAAGAAATTTTTATTTTATTTAATAATATTAAATAATGATAGTATATTTTGTTACTTCTCATTCAAATACTTACATAGCTAAAGTCATACATAATATTAATGGTCCCCAAAGATCCCCTATTAAAAGTAATTTAATATATAATTATTTATATTTTTAATATATAAACAAATAAAGATTTATTCTCAAATTTATTAATTTCATTATAATAATACTAACAATCCCTTAATAGATTTTCGTTTCCTGTTGGAATTAAAACTTGTTTCATTTTTGCCCATACATTATTTAAATCTCTTAACTATAAATTTATAATTAAAAAGAATAAAAAAAAAAAATTAATATTTAATTGTTTTTTAATGTACTATTACTCAGGTAAATTAATATTATTAAAAAATATTTCATTTGTTTTTTTGACAAAGAAATTTATTTACCAAGGTATCTAAAACGGGTTCATCAAGTGTATCTTGAATTCCTTGTCTATTACTTCCTATACCTGTCATTTTACCCATTGTATTAGTGGTATTATTATTTGATGAAGCTGGTTTACTGTTATCCATATTACCACTAACAGCATCCATATCTATAGTATAATCCAATCCCTGTGATGAGGATGGGGTATCAAACATATTTGTATTATCATTGGTATCAAAATCTTCAAGATCTTGTAATGAATTGTATTTACTTGACATTTTGTATAATTATATTTTATTTTATTTAAAATTAATGATGACACTTATTTTATTGATAATATTGATTTTCAAAAAATAAAAATAACTAATTATTATATTTAAACTCTATTTTGTTAATAAAATTTATCTTTTTTTTCCTTTTATTTTTTTTTTCTGTAGTTTTGTTTTGTATTAATTAAACTAAATAATAATATAAAAATCGTTATTTGATTTCAAAAAAAAAAAAAAAGAAAGAAAGAAAAATTTAATTTCATTGAGTTTTATTAGAAAACTTTATTTTTTCTTATTTTCAAATTACCAGTTTGAATTATATATTATAAATTTGAATTGATTTATGAATTTTTGTTTATTATGAATTGGCGTCGATATTTTTTATCTTTTGTTCTAAATTTTACTTTTTTAAAAAAAACTTTTATAATATAAATAATATACAAATTATACAGGAAAAATTTATATATATATATAAAATTAAATAAAACATTAGAAGTAATTTAAAAGTATATTTATCTTATTTTTATTTTATTAATATATAAAATGTATTTATATTTATTGTTCAAGCTTACAACTTTCTCTTTTTTTTCTTTATTAACTTCTATTAATAACTATTATTTTAATAGTTTTATTACAAATAGAAAAAATTCTTCTTCAAAATAGAAATGTAAAAAAAAAAAGAAAAAAAAAAAATAAAAAAAATGATAATAATAGTAGACTTATTTTAAATTACAAATTTGACGTTATTCAATTTTTGTCTTTTTTGTTGGTAACAAAAAAAAACTTTTTTTTTTTTTAAAGAGGAAAAAAAAATAAATAATTTATTGAATAATTATCAATATATATTAAAATAAATTCAAATATATGTAGAAAATTTAAAATATCACAATTTGTTGTTAGTTGTATCATAAATATAAATATCATAAATGTTATTAAATAAATAAACAAATAAATGAATAAATAAATAAATAAATGAATAAATAAACAAACAAACAAATAAATGAATAAATAAATAAATTATTTATTTTGGTTAGGATTTACATCAAACTAAATGCTAAATGTTAATATAAATAATTTTTATTTTATTGTAAAGTTTCTTTTTTTTTTTTAATTAATATTTTTCATTTCTTTTTTATACCAATAATTTTAAATTAACTTATATAATAGCTAAAGAAAAAGAAAAGATTAAAAAATAAGAATATAATATATATTCTTTCATTACTTATTTTATTAGTATAAAATAATTTTTTAAAAAAAAAAAATGGATATTACAGAAAAATTTTTTTCAATAGTTAAAGAATGTCAACAAATTAATAATGTTATTAATGAAGAAACCGGAAAATCTAATGACAATGATAATTCTATTGAGCCAGTAACTTATTCAAAATTTAAGCAAACTAATTGGAAACCAGAAGAAAATGAAATTAAAGATGCTTTCTTGAAAGAAGCGTATCAAATTGTATAGTATATTTTTATAATAAAGTCGATAAATTTACCTATACTGTTTTTTATTTTATTTTTTAAAGTCATTTGTTTTTATTATTGTTTTTTTTTTTTTTTTTTTTCTACTTGTAACCAAGTGTAATTTTAAAGAGCTTTAAATTATCTAAAAAAAAAAAAAAAAAGAAAAAAAGAAAAACTTAATTTTTAAATTTTATAATTCTAAATTTGATATTCAAATAAATTATGGTAATTGTTACATTATTACTGATGTTATTACAATAGTATTTTTATTTAATGCAGTATGATTATTTTAATTACAGTATCATTTAATTGTGAAAATCTGTTTAAGATATTATTGAATTTTATACTAGTAACTGGTTATTTATTTAAAAAATTATCATTAAATCATTGTATTTGCTATTTACCAATATAACTAATATAAAAATATATATTACAAATAATAACAATATGATATTATGTATTTATATATCATTTATTTTCATTTATTATAGGAAAAGAAAATTTATCAATTACAAAATTTCTTGCTTTCTATTAGGAAATCATATTTGAATATTTCCCATCTTAATTCAACAAGCACCTTATCTCAAGTTGTTTATTTTCCATTTAATTTTGATGATAATGACACAACACCAAAATCTATTGCCATACAAAATATGACTGACCGTCAAAGAGATGATATAGACCAACTTTCTAAACAATATATAAAAACATGTGAAGTTCAAATTAATAATTTAAATTTAAAAATAAGTATGTTTATAAATACTATATTAAAAACGCAAATGCAGAACTATATTTAATTTTTATTATGGAAATTTAAAATTTAATTTTATTACAATATTAATAAATTTACTAAAAGAAATTATTAATTTTGGATATATAAATTATTTCTAATTTAATTTAATAAAGAACAAAATCTTGATGAGATAATAGGAGAAAGAAGAGGATCGTTCTTTTCAAAAAAAAGAAATGAGTTTGATATTGATAAGCAAATTGAAGTTATTTTCCTACATAGAGAAGGTATAGTATATTCATTGAATATATTATTAATGAAAATTGCTGATATTTTAAAGAATCAGCAAGAAAAGCGTCTTGAACAGAATTTACAAAAGAAAGAAAGGTAAATTTTATATTAAAATAAATATAATATAATAATATTATTAATATTAGTTTTTAAATCCCTCCCTACTAATATAATATATACCGTTACTATTATTATTATTGTTATTATTTTATTATTAATAATATTTTTATTATATTAAAATAGTCTCGTTCATAAGGCTTCAATAACAAAAAAATCAGCAACAGAAACAATGTTGTCTTCAAAACTTGGTACAGGTGCTTCCACCCCATTTAAGTTTCTTAATAATAAAAACCCATTTAAAACTACTGGAAATTTTACATCATCTAATCCAATATCAAATGATAACTCAACATACAATAATACAGAATTTAATAATACCCAATTTAATATTACTGGTGATAATGCAACCGATCCAAATATAAAAAATTCATCTTCTCTAAATAATAAAGGTTTTCTTCCTATAGAAGATGAAATAAATAATTACTATGAATTTGAAGATAATGAGCTTTCTCAAGAATTAAGAATGGAACTAGAGGAAGAAAATCAAGAAATGCTGGAAGAATTAGAATCTGATATGAATCAAGTTCGGTAAGTATTGACAAAAGAAATTTTATATTATAATATTATTATATGTATAATTCTTTTTCTGATTTGTTATATTAATATTTCTTTTCATTTAAATATACATAGTCAAGCAACACAATCTATAAATGAAATTTCACAATTACAAGCTACTTTAAGTCAACAACTTCAAATACAACAAAATATAATAGAAACTTTACATGAGGATTCATGGAAATCTGTAGATACTATGAAACAAGCTAATCAAAAACTTCTTTCTGCTCAAAGACATTTCAGCGATCGTAGAGTATGGATGTTATTCTTCCTTATTATATCAAGTCTAATTCTTTTATTCTTAGATTGGTTCTATTCATAATTAATTTCCAAAAAATTCACAATTATTGTTATTTTTTAATATAATAATAATAATAATAATAAAATAATAATAAAAGTAATAAAAATATTATTTATATATATATATATAGAAAGAAGAATATAATTATATGTACTATATTATAACAATTTACAAATTTAAATATTCTAAATCAAATCAAAACTTTAGATAAAAAGAAAAAATAAAGAAAAAAAATAATATAAATAAAATAAAATAAAATTAAAAATAAAAATAAAAAGATAAATAAAATAAATAAAATATAATAAAATAAAATAAATAAATAAATAAAATAAAAAATTAAAAACTAAAATTAAAATAAAAGTAATCAAAAATAAAATAAATCTAGTATTAGTATTATTAGTGTTAGCATTATATAATAATTCTTATAATGTTATTGGTTTTCATTTTATTATACATTATTAGAATATTAGTGTATAATATTATAAAAAGAACATACTGATAGATTTTATCATTCATAATATACTAATTTTTATTTATTTATAATTCTAAGGTAATAAAATTAATATATACTTTTTTAAAAAAAAATAAAATGACTAATAAACAAATGGACGGTTTTTTTTTTTTATTTTATAATATTGTGTTCATAATAAATTTATTATTTAATATTCAATTTATTTGATGTTTAAAATATTTATAACATAAGCATTATAACTTTTAATTGATGTTTATATTGTATTATGTTTTTTATGATAATACTTCAACCTAATTAATATTTTTCTTTTTCTTTTTTTCTAATAAATACTTATATTTTAATAAAATTCATCTTTTATTTTTTATGTTATTTTTTTTCAAAGTTTACATTTTACAATTATGTTACACAAAATAGTATTAAACTTTAAAAATTAATAAATTTATGTAAATATTTTTTTTATCAAATTCAAAATAAAACATGAAAAAAAGGATAAATTAATAATTATATATATATATATTTATGTTAAGTATGAGTAATAAATAATGAAAATAAAAATAAATAACATATTTAAAAAAAAAGGTCAACAATTAGATTTATACACACATTTTATTTTTTAAATGTTATGAAAGGATAATGATTTTTTATGCTTAAATTATAAAAATGTTTTAAAGAATCTTGCTATAAAATATTTAATTCACCTTTTTTTTATATTAAAATATATAAATAAATGATTATTTTATATTTGAATAATAGTTATCTATTCATTAATATCAATATATTATAATGATTATCTATTATTATTATGTTATTATGATTGATATAACTATTACCCTTTTTTATTCATCTTTATTGATATAAAAAAAGACTAAAGAAAATCATGAATATGTCTATTTATATAATTTTTTTAAAAAAAAAAAGATTCACCATATATAAAGACTAGTTATTAAATATTTCTCTATAACAATTATTAAATGTTAATTAAAAAAAGTTATAAAAATCATAGATAGTATAAATCATTATATTGTTTATATTATAAAAATCTTTATAATTTAAATAATTATTTTCTTAAAAGCTTACTTTTCAATATGAATAGTAACAGCAATTAAATTATAAAATCACTTTATTTATCATTATTATTATTATTATTATCATTATCATCATCATCATCATCATCATTATTATTATTATTATTATTATCCATTAAAACTGATTATGTTATATGTTTTTAAGAAAAATTATTTTTTTTTTTTTTAAAACATAAATAATTTATTTTAAAATGTAGTAACAATTGAATCTTTTAATTTGCTATGAATAAATTAAACAATTAGAGAAAAAAACATTTTTCATTTGTTATTAGTAAAACCTTAAATTATAATAAATTATTTGTTATTTTATATAACATCAAATTAATTAATAAAGAATTTGTATGTTTATAATTAAATGGTAATGAAATAGATAACTTTTATTATTATTAAACTTTACTTGTATATTTTTTTTTTGCCTTATAAAGGCTTATTAAAAATTTGAACTTAACTTTATTTATTATTAAAATTTTATTACCATAGTGACATTTTATATATTCATAATTAGGTATTTTATAAACAAAATTATAAAAAATGGCATATAAAATGAAAAATTTATCCTGACATTTTTAATGTAAATAAACAAAACAAAAAAAAAAAAAAAAAAGTATAGAATTAAAAAAATAAATTCTATATATAAAAATCTTTTATTTAAAAAATATATACGTTAAATAAAATAATCAATATGAAATTTTTATCAATCTTAACTGTTGCTGCTGCTGCTAGTTCTGCTTTAGCTGCATCACAAGGTAAATATATTTTAATGATATTTGATGATAAAAATAGATAAAGAAAAACAAAATAAAATGTATTATTTAATTTATAATTGTATTTACGTATTAAATATTTTAAAAATAATATTAAAATCATAATTAATATTTCATATTATAAATAATAAGATTATGCTAGACATCTTGAATTAAATTTCTTATTCTACGAAGCCCAACGTTCTGGTCCACTTCCAGCTACTAATCGTATTCCATGGAGAGGTGATTCTGGTCTTAATCATGGTGCTGATGTTGGTGTTGATCTTACAGGTGGTTATTACGATGCTGGTGACAACGTAAAATTCAACTTTCCACAAGCTTTCTCCATGACTGCTCTTTCATGGATGGGAATTGAATTTGCTTCTGGTGTAGAAATGGCTGGTCAAACTCAATACTTAAAAGACACTGTTAAATGGGGTTGTGATTATTTATTAAAATGTCACGAAAAGGGTACTGATGTATTTTACATGCAAGTTGGTGATGGTGATATAGATCACCAATACTGGAAAGCCGTTGAGGATATCGACTATCCAACTCCAGCCTTCTTTGTTAATTCTACCAACCCAGGTACTGAAGTTACTGGTGAAACTGCTGCTGCTTTTGCTGCTGCTTCAATTCTTTTCAAGGAAAGTGATCCAGATTATTCATCTACTCTTTTAGATCAAGCTCTTGAATGGTATGAATTTGCTGATAAATATCAAGCTGATTATTCTGTATCTGTTCCAAAGGCTGCTAATTACTATAAGAGTTGGAATGGTTATAATGATGAACTTGCCTGGGCTGCTATATGGCTTTACAGAGCTTTGGGTGATGAATCTTACTTACAAAAGGCTATGAGTCTTGTTTCTGATTATCAACTTAATGAAGTTGGTATTGATTGGGATAGCAAATATCAAGGAGTTATTGTTATTCTTGCTCAACTTGGTATTGATGAATATGTTCAAAAAGTTGAAAATTGGGTTAGAGAAATTTGTACTAATGGCAAGTTCTCTCCAGGTGGTATGTATATCAATCGTGACAGTGAATGGGGTTCACTTCGTCGTGCTACTTCCATGGCTGCTAGTTTAATTTACTACACAAAGAATCTTCCTGAAGGGAGTGAATTAAGAGAATTAGCAAAAACTTTTGCTAAATCCCAAGCTGATTATGTTCAAGGTAATAATCCACTTGGCGTTGATTTTATTGTTGGTGCTGATGCATCATCTCCACGTTCTGTTCATCACCGTTCCGCTTCTGGTGCATCATGTATGGAATGTGAACCAACCGTTAATGAACATATTATATATGGTGCTTTAGCTGGTGGACCAGATGTTAACGATCAATGGTTAGATTACAGACCAGATTACCAAAAGAATGAAATTGCTCTTGATTATAACGTTTGTTACGCTGCTGTTTGTGCCTATCTTATTGAAGAAGGATTAAATATAGAAGATCCAATTCCAGTTTGGGAATTCGATTATCGTATTAATACGGATGTTGATTCTTCAGATGATGAAGAAATTGAAGTTGATATTTCTCAAGTCACTGAAGCTGACAATGATTCATCATGTGATGAAGATGATGAATAAGTATTGTAAATATTATACCAATCTTACTTTGGTTGTAAAATATATTAATTATAGTATATATATTTATAAAAAAAAAAAAAAAGAATTACATTTTCATTAGTAATCCATAATTATATTATAATATAATTATTGAACTATAATGTGATTAGAATATAGATAAAAAATAAAAGTTTTTTTTTTTTTTTTTTAGAGTAAAATATAATTTTAAAATTTAAAATATTATTTAATGATAGTATCAAAAAAAAAAAAAAAGAAAAAGAAAAATGTAAAAATAGTGTATGGAAAAATATATATAATAAAAACAAAAACTAATGTAAATAAAGAATCAATATACATAATAAATAATAATTTATATATATTTAACATAAATTTATATAAATATAACCAAGAAAAAGTTATGATATGTATATTTTTAAATATTAATTTTTTCTTGTTAAAATTATTATATTTCTGAAAAATCTAAGTTCTGTATTTAATTTAATTATTAATTATTTAAATGTATTAAAAGTAAGTAGATAAATAAATAAATAAAATTTAAGATAATTAAAAAAAATTAAAAGTTATTTCAATATAAAAAATCGAATATTGAAGAGAAAAAGCAAAAAGTCCAGTATAATTTATAAATTATAATAGAAGATCTTTTCTTTTTAGTTTTTTAATTTAATATTAATAATATCATTTTAAAAATTTTTTAATAATTAAATAAAAACTTTATTATTTTAAAACAATGAAAACTAAAATAATTTGAATTTAAATTCCAAAATTATTAATAAAATTATATTTAAATAAATTTCAAGATTTTAATAATTTATAAAAGGGGAATTTTTAATAATAAATATACTAAGTAAACAAATATTTAAATAAATAATTAAATTAAATTAAATTAAATTGAAAAAATAGAGGAACAAGATATAAATAAAATAACCATGGAACAGGAAAAGAAAAATTTGAATGAATTATCAACAGTTTCTTCAACTTCTGAAACATCAACTAAATCGGACTCAAAAATTGATAAGGATACTGTAACTATTAAAAAATCTATAAATGCGGAAACTGAAAAAAAAGTTAATAATAATGAAGAAAGTAAATCATTAGTAAAAGAATCTGAAACATCTATCAAACAAAAATCAATAAATCCCATAGTAACAGATTTAAAAGGTAAATCAACTGATGAAAATTCAAATCAAACTTTAAAAAGTAGTGTACAAACAACAAAATTAACTTCAGAGTCATTATTTAAAAGTACAAATGAAACTTTAACCCAATTAGTAAAATCATTAGAATGTAAAAAAACAAGCTCTTCTCCAGCAATTTCAATGTCTAAACCAGAAATCACATCAACTTCAGAACCTAGCAATGCTAATATTAATGTATCAAGTAATTTATTAAAACTACCTAATACTGAAAATAAAGATAAAGAAACTACAAAAAAGGTACCTAATACAATTAATTTAACTGTAGCTACTACTCAAAGTAAAACATCATCAGCTAATTTAAGTAATATAAAAACTACCTCTACATCATCTGTAACAGAAGCTGTAAAAGCAGTCACAATAGTAGTATCAGAAAATAAACTAATTAATGACAATGTATTATCAAAAACTAATATATCTAATGCTTTAGAAACAGAGAAAATATCCAATATACCAAAAACAACTACGGATTTAAATAATGCAAAACCCATCTCATTATTTAGTTTAAATGCAGAGGATACTAAAAAAATAAATGATCAACAAGACAACACTTCAACAATAGCAATATCAACAAAAATTGCATCTTCTGATAGTAAATCAATTACAAAAACACCAGCACAAATTGCAGCAGAGGGTCTAATTTCTTCTTTAACAAAAGCAGATGGAGGAATAACTCTACCTCTCATAAATAATAAGAATAAATCAACAATTGGGAGTCCAATTGTAAAACCACCAATAATAAGTGATACAAAAAAATTAGCAACAAATCTAATTAAGAATATTCAATTAGAACAGAAAACTAATCAACTTTTTGCTAAAACTTCTATATCAAAATCCTCCTTAAATAATATTAATAATATCACAACAACAAGTGGCTCATTAGATAAAAAAGAAATTCAGGCTGCTGCTGCTGCCGCTGTTGCAAGTGCCGCAGCTGCTCTTACACCAACATTAACAAGATCTAAGTCACAAGAAACTTCTGCAAATGTTGCGGCTGTTGTAGCTGCTGCATTTAATAAAGCTAATGCAGCAGTAGTAGCTCAACAGAAAATAGTTCCACAATCTTCTCAGACAAAGGCACACACTTCTAAAATTCAAAATAAAAGTCAAACTCCAATTCAATTTCAAAATTTACAACAGCAATTAAAGTCAGCATTACCAACAACTACCCAACCCACTACTTCTACACCAACGGCTGTATCAAAAATTGATCAAGTAAAAAAAGCTATTTTATCTACTCAACAAACACAACAACCAATTGCAACTTCAAAGTTAACAACTCCAGGAACGCCATCAACAAATACTGCCACTACTAAAAATGATACAAAAACTACACCAGTTCAATCAGCAGCAGCTACTCCTACAATTAAAGTTGTTACTCCTATTACTAATCCAAATGTTGCAGCTGCAATTGCTAAATCTATGAATAATGCAGCATTAAATCAACAACTTATAGGTACTAAAGCAGAACCAACTGTAATATCACCTAATAGTACAACTTCCTCTGCTAACTTAATATCAAATTTACAGAAAAATAATATTTCACCAGTAGCTGCAAATAATTTGGGTTTAAATATTAACCCAACATTAGCCAATCTTAAAGCAAAATTTAATCTTAATAATTATCCTATTAAAAATGGTATTCCTAAAAATATGAATGTTGCAGCTGCTGTAGCAGCTAATCCACAAGCCTTGCAAGCGGCAATAGCATCAAGTCAATTTTCTAAAAATTATTACAATTTAGCACAGTTAAATGCTCTTAGAGAAAAACAAAAGCTACAACAACAAAATTTCTATATATCACAGCAACAACTTCAACAACTTCAACAACAACGAGCGGCTGCTTTGTCTAACGTTGGTTTAAATATCCTTAATAACCCAGTTTTAAATGGCGCTAATCAAGCTACATTATTAAATACAGGTCTAATGGGTTTAAATGCAAATAATACTGCTAAGATTAATGCTAACCCAACAGCAGTTGCTGCTTCATCCTCAGCAATAAACCCTTCAATGATAAAAAAAGACTTCAATATGAATCTTTTACTCCAAAAACAACAACTTCAAAAATTTGAACAAGCTGCGGTTGCTGCTGCAGCTCAACAAGCCACTCAACAAGCAGTTCAACAACAAAAAATATCTCAGGCTCAAGTTCACACTCAAGCTCAAATTCAAGCCAAGGTTATTCAAGCGCAGGCACTAGCTCAGGCACAATCACAAGTTGCTAATTCAACATTATCAAATCAAGCATTACAACAACAACAATTACAAAAACAAACTATTGATAATTCAATTTCAACTGCTAAAACAAGTTCAACATTGACCACATCTACACCAACAACAACAATAACAACGACTTCAGTGACTGCCAATACAAAAGCAGCATCTTTATCAACTACTGTTGAATTTCCGATTCAAAATCAAACTCAAGCTTCAAGTACTAGTAATCCAATTCAAACAATAACTTCTACGATAACCACTACGGTTGTAACTCCAAATACTGTTTCAAATACTACAACAAGTGCAACATCAAATACTATACCCGTTATTAAGATTGAAGATGCAAAAAACAGTACAATTGCTATTAATAATTCTCAATTACCAATAAAACAGCATATTGATAAAAATCCTTCTCCAATAACTGTTGCATTTGACTCAAGAACAGTTAAAAATGAGATCGAAGAAAGAAGAAAAAGAGAATTGGCTTCTCTTAACGATACTATTTCAAGAGAAAAAAGAAAAATAGTTAAACTAAAAGTGAATAAAAAACCAAAGTTAAAAATAAGTGAAGAAGATGGTAATATTTCTTTTAAATAAAGAAAACTATTTATGAAATATTGAAATAATATAGTTTTTAGATTTTATATTAGTGATACACAAATCTAATTCAAATCAATAATTTAATAAACACTATTTTATGCATTTTATAATAGAATTAGATCCTGAGAGTGATATATTCCAAGTTGTTAATGGCATTGCTTCAATTGTTCCTACATATAATTATAAAGAATATAAAAATATGGGCAAAGTTTCTAAATGGTAATTTTTCTATAATAATATAAAATCTATATTTTTTTCTAAAAAATATAAAAAATATATTAATATAATTAAAATATTATATATTCATTGATAAATTTTAAAATAAATTTATAATTTTTATAATAATAAAATATATAAATATTTATTAGGATTTGGACACCTTTTGGAAGTTCAGCTAGAGATGATAATTTACAATTATTCCACTGGAGAAAAGCTTCAGAAGACAGTGATGGTATGAAATAATGATTAATTTTTTTTTTAAAAAAGAAATTTTTAGAAAATAAGTGTTTTTACTAAAATTATAAATATCATCTACCCTCTTTATAATTAGATTATGAATTTGCAAAATTTAATAAATGTGTTGATATCCAAGATTATACAGATGAAGAGTATAATACATATCTATCAGGTAAACTAAAAATATATATTTTTAGTTTAATAGATTTAATAATTGTTAAAATATAAAATTTATTTATTAATTTTTAATGAAAAAGACCCAGCATGGACAAAAGAAGAAACAGCTTATTTAATGGATCTTTGTAAACAATTTGATTTACGTTTTTATGTTATTTTTGATCGTTACGAATATCCTCATCATAAGAGAACTATGGAAGATTTGAAAGATCGTTATTATCAACTAACAAAAAAAATATTAAATATTCGTTCTAAAAAGGATTCTAAATTAAAGGAGCA
Source organism: Piromyces finnis (assembly GCA_002104945.1). NCBI lineage: Eukaryota > Fungi > Neocallimastigomycota > Neocallimastigomycetes > Neocallimastigales > Neocallimastigaceae > Piromyces > Piromyces finnis. The sequence goes on from MCFH01000024.1 coordinate 655,759, forward strand.
ATTAGAATATTATAATTATGATAAAAGTAACTTTTCTTAGATAGTTGTTATTAATTAATTTTAATATACATAATTTTAAATAATATATAAATATTAATAATAAATAAATAAATAAAAAAAAAAAATATAAAATAAATAGATAAAGAAATCGAACGTAAAAAGCATCTGCAGTCATTATATAATAGAACCAAAGAACAAATAGAAGTAAGAAATAAGCATATAATAATAAAATATATTGTTACATATTCTCATTATAATTATAATTTTCAAAATAAAAAAATAAAAAGGAGGAAGATGTATTATTTTTAGAATTAAGAAGAAGAAGACTTAAAGAATCAGAATGGCTAAAAGAAAGAGATAATTTATTACAATTATTAAACATAAATAATGTAATAAATTCTACAGTAGTTAATGTATTACAAATAAATTATTATATATAAATATTTAAAATATTATTAATTATAATTATTAATGATATTGTTATTGGCATTTATTTTCTTGTTATAAAAATTATAAAAATATTAGAAAAAGAAACGTAATATTCATCAAACAGATCAATATGAAAATACACCTACAATTAATAATACGGCATTACAAAAAACAAATCCATCACCTACACAAAATTCAGCAAATAATGTTACAACTAATAACTTAGTATCTTCACCAAAATCAATACCAACAGCTGTTGCTACTGGAACTTCTACTGGAACGCCAAAACCTACTAGCCATCATACAAATAGTGCCCGTAGTGTAAACAATTCACCATCAAATTCACATTCTAGCTCACTTCATAAATCTAATTCCCATTCGGTAAATAATGTTTCTACTGTATCTATTTCAGTTTCACATGAAAAGAGTTCCTCCAAACCACATCATCATACTAAAACATCAAATGAAGATTGTACATATATTTTGCTCTCTCTATAATATAATTTTATTTATATTTGCTTAATGATTAATAATATATTATTTATATTTTTTTTACTAAAATTTATAGCTGAAGTATCATCAGTTAAAAAAGAAAGATTACCAAGTGGTGTTTACTTAAGAAGTTCTCGTGTATTGAATATGAAAAATTCTATTATACCAAGAGTAAATCATTACTTTGAAGAAAATGAAATTCGTAAGTTGTTTCTTATTTATTTATTTATTTATTTGTTTTTTTGTTTGTTTGTTTGTTTGTTTATTTATTTGTTTGTTTATTTATTTATTATAAAAAATAATAATAATAGCATACTATCCATCTATGCCAACCCAATCTACTTGTGCTGCTTATAATGAATTACGTAGTCAAGTTGTAACATTGATGGAATTAAAGCGTAAGAATGAGCATTTAGAGAAAGAATTAAAGAATCCAAACTATCGAAAAATGAGTAATACTTCAGAGCTTTCCAGTACAGTTGTTTCCTCATCTTCTACAAAATCAACTAAAGTAAATATTTATTATAATAAAAATATTTATTGAAAATATATTTTTTTTTTTTTATAATAATAATATATATTTGTTGTTTCATAATTTTAAATAATTAATTATTTTTCACTTTTTATATATTACCTTTAGGTTAAAAAGAGATCTTTATCACCAACAACAGTAAAAGAACCTAAAAAGGGACGTTTTATGAAAACTTATCAATAAAATATATCCAAACATTTATATAATATTCATTTTATCATTTTCATATAAATATACATACATAATATTACACTAGTTAAATAATAAAGTTGAAATAATTATTCATTATTAAAATTTTTATTTAAAATTTTCTAAAAAAAAAAAAAATACAAATAACAAAATAATACATTATTATTTAGGATATAATTATTATTATTATTATTATTATTATTATTATTATTATTATTATTATTATTATTATTATTATTATTGTTTTGTTCTTTTTTTCATTAAATATTTTTATTTCTTTTTGAACTTTTCTTTGATCTATTTAGAAAATTATATTCATAAAAAAAAAACAATTTAATATGTTTTTATTAAAACAACTTATTTTATTCTCATACAGAATAAGTAATTAATGTAAATAATAATAAAAATAAAAAAAAAAAAAAAATTAATAATAGAACGCTATTAATCATTAATAAATATAAAATTTAATTTTTTTTATTTTATTTTATTTTTTTATTTTATTTTATTTTTTTATTTTTTATTTCAATAATAGTGTAAAATTAATTTTTAAAAAAATATATTTTCTATAATAGTATATAATTATTAAAATTTGTTATAAATATTTTATAAAAAAAATAAAAGTAATGGTATGGAGTAATAACAGTAATAAACCTATTAATGAAAAACAAAAATTTTAAAAAAAAAAAAAAAATCATTAATATGATAATTTATTTGCTTTCCATATTTTTTTTTAAAAAAAATAAAAAATTAAAATAAAATAATTATCAGAAAATCCTAGATATCTTCAGTGTTAAAGTTATCCCCATAATTTTTTTTAAAAAAAAAAAAAAAAACAGTTAAGAATATGTAAATAAAAAAATAATTTTATTCATATTCATAGATAACTAAAACTCGAAGTGCAAGGATGATATTTTCATCATTAATTACTTATTTATCTTTCCACTTTTTTATAAATAAAATATAATAAAATATTCTTTAAATTTACCTTATACTTCTTTTTATCGGTATTTTATGATAGATATTGAGGTCTAATGTAGTTTTTTTAAAAAATAGAAAAATATTACTTTTTTCATTTAATTTTTTTTTTTTTTTATTTATCATGTAAACTAAGTTGTAAAACATAGTTAAGATATTCTTCTTCATTCATATCTTCAGGATTCTTTACATTTAAGGTATTATCCGGTGAAGGAGAGGATATATTCAAAAGTTCTTGTTCATCATAATTATCATAAGCATAATTATCATAATTCTCCTCCCATTCATCTAAAGGAATGAAATTCTTTTTCTTTCCTTTATTCTTTTTACCTTTACCCTTTTTACCTCCTTTGGATTTTGGTTCATCTTCTAGGGTATCATATTTATTATTTAATATATTTGTGGATGAATCAGGTACAATTACACTTGAAGATGTAACAGATGTTGTATTATTAATTATTGATGTTTCTGGGGTATCATTTAAAAAGTCTTGAATAGCATCATTAATGAAATCGTTATCTGATTTTCCACTAGTATTAAATGAAGGTTTGGATTTATTGATATTGCTTTTTTTCTTTCTTTCTTCTTGCTTTATTTTTTCTTCTTTAAAGTATTGTTCAGCACTAATTCCATTTTCATTCTCATCATCATCTTCGTAATATTGATCTTTAAAGTTATCCTCTGGATGATTAATCTCATTATTTATTTTTTCCATATACATATCTTGTTTAGCAATCTCAGAGGCATACAAGAAATCTCTCTTTTCTTGCTCATCAACATAATCTTCTGGAATTTCTTCTTGATCAGAATTAAATTGGGATGGATCGTATTCAAAATCATCATTTATTTCGTTTTCATGATCTTGACCTTTGGAACTTGTAGATATAACTTGCTCCTTTTGTTCCATACTTAGCATCATTGCATAGGCCATTAACTCTTCTTCCGTTAATTCTTCATTAATAGATCCGTTAAAACGTTTTAAATTTTTAGAATTTACCTTTTCTTGCTTCTTTTCTTTTTCAAACATTTCACAAGAAGTCTTATAGTCTTCCATAATATTTTTATTTCTAGCTAATTTAAGTGACAATAACTCTTTGTCTGTCTTATTCTTCTTTTTGGATTCTTTGATACGCTCAGTATCAAAATCCCATACTTTGATACTATTACCAAAACTAATACAAATTTGGTATTTATCCATTTCCATACCATTAATAACATTATAATGACGCATAACATTAGTATTTCTTGGATTGTTCTTGGATTTTCTACAGTAAAATGTACGAATTAATGTACTATTTAAACTATCAATAACATTCACTTTACCATCTGAACCTGCTGTAACAATTTTAAATGCATCAATTAAAATTGATGTTGGTGGTCCTTCATGAAGGTTAAAACTACGAAGAGGAGTTAAAATATTAGTTCCATTTTCATCTTTTCTTATTAATTTTTTGGAAGAATATTCGTTATCTTCATTTGGTGTTTTCTTTTTATTGTCGAAATTCCAAATATAAATCATACCATTATTATCTGAACTAACAATAATACTTTCTTCTAAACCATGAAGCTCATTATTATTATATTTTGTAGTATCAATATTAATACCAGAAAGTTTTGCCCTTTCAATATTTGAAGTTTTGCCTTGTTGTTCTTTACTCCATGTCACAACAGCTAATTCATTTGAATAATCACCATCATCTAATATATTTAATTTTTTCAATTGAGGAATACTCCAATGTGTTAATTTTCTGTCTTTAGAACCATTTTGGCATGCAATAATAATTGTTTCGTATATTGGATCATAATGAAGTGAGACTATTGGACTTCCTACATCAATAACGTAATCCATTGTTAAATATAACTCTTGTCCATCTTCAGGTGGTTTTTTTGCTGACATTAAATCAAATACATTTACATTCCAAATTTGAACTTGACCAGCTATATTACCAACAATAATATACTTTTTTGGATTGATAATTATTGACGTAATTGCAGCTTCATAGTAGGCTATTAAAAGTTTAACGATAATAAAATATTTAATATTATTATAAATTTAATATATTTATCAAACCAATAAATATAAATATCATATATAACAATTTACATGAAAGAACAGCGATACGAGCATCATATTTTGTATCCCAAAGCATAACACGTCCATCAGCAGAACCTGTAACAACTAATCTTGTGAATGTTGGTAACCATTCAATACATGTAATAGCAGTTTCGTGTCTTTGAACATATTTTTTGTGTTTTAAATTTTTTAATTTATCTTTAAAGTTCGATATTTTTGTAATACGACCACCAAATTCACCAACAAAAATATGATCCCTATTTTTAAATATCATTTAAATTAATAATCTGATTAAAATCATAATTGGACATAATAATCAAAAAAAAAAAAGATTATTTATAAATAATTATTTATCTATCTATTTATCTATGATACTTACTTATCAATTTTAACACATGATACTGGTTGTGGCATAAAATCACCAAATAAATTGATATTACGACGTTCTGTTCTACCTGTGCTTGGATCTGATACAATAATTATACCTTAAAATATGAAAAATAAATACATATTTATAAATTAAATAGTGTAAGCGATTTAAAATAATAGTTTTATTTGAAAAATATATCAATTGTTTATCTATATATATTTAATATTATCAACTATTATTAATATGTAATATATCAATAAGGTTTACCTTGATCTAACCACCCAGTATATAAACGTCTTCTATTAAAATCAGCATAAAATATATCTGCTATAGGATACATACATCTGTATTCTAAAACATTTGGTTTTCCTCTTTTCCATAAACTATTATAATTAAAAGATTTTAAAATAAAAAGATAATAATTCAAATAAGAAAATCATTACTATTAATTATTAATTTATATATAATATTTTCTGAGTTTGCCTCTTTTATTAATAAGATTTATAATATTGAAAATAAGACATTGCAATTACTCTATAAGATTCATTCTTGTTGTGAATTCTTCTCTCCATCTTCCCTCTGAGACTTTTCTATTAATGATAATAAATAAATAATTATTTACATTTAGTAATTAACTTTCATAATATAAAAGTATTAATTTTAAAGTTTGTTTTTACTCATATGGCATATATTCAAATCTATCTAAGAAAGCTTCCTTCCATATAATTTCATTTCTGATAATTTTATTCCATGAAGAACATACCCATGATACAATATTCTACAATACGAATCACAATTAATATATACATATATTCAAAAGTAATTATTATAATAAATTTATAAATTATATTTACAAGTGTATCAGGATCTAAGTATGAAAAAATTTTAATAATTAATTCTTCAGGGAGACTTAAGATGTAACATTGTTCTGGATCAATTTTAGTAGATTTCTTCCATGCTCCTTTTACTATTTATATTTTAATTATGTTTAATATTAATTTAATTCAATGTTTATCTTTATTATAGCATTACTATATTTATTGTATTTATAATATTTACATGCTGAGACATAATTGCTTATAATGGCTGAGTCCATGATTATTTTATTTTTTTAAAAATGAAAAGTATTTAAATAATTTATATTATTTTTATTTGAAATTCCTAATTTAAATTTGCTTAACTTTTTTTTATTTTTTGTTTTATTATATAATCTTATATATATAATAAAATCAATAATTATTACTTTTACTAAAATGTAAAAATACTTTTCTGCCTTTTTATCTTAAAAATAAAATAAAAGAAACTAAAGATATAAATTCTTAACAAATTAACTTTTATATAATAGTGATATTTAATTGGATAAAGTATTTATTATTTATTTATTTATTTATTTATTTATTTATTTATTTATTTATTTATTTATTTATTTATTTATTTATTTATTTATTTATTTATTTATTTATTTATATCCTATTAATCCTATTAATTCAATCATGGTAAAAATTTAAAGGGAAAACTTTTTAAAGTGAAAAATGGAAAATATAGAGAGCTTATATTCTATCAAAACAATTTCACCGCCCTAAATGAAATAAAACAAAGCATAAAAGTATATATATGTATTGAAATTTATAAATATTATTAACGAATTAAATATCAAATAACATAAAGGATTATTTGCAAATGTAAAAAAAATAATGTATTTTTCTTTTTTAAATATTATTAATTTATTTATTTTATTAATTTATTTATTTTATTAATTTATTTATTTTATTATTTATTATTTATTATTTTACTTTATTTTATGATATTTACATTTAAATTATATAACTATATATTGTTCTTTCTATACATAATTAATTGCTAGTTGTTTAAAGTTTTTATATATTTTATTAGATACATTATTCTTTTTATATAACAGTAAATTATTGGGGTTTATTTATACAATTTATACCTTTAGATATTCTATATTCTTCATTGATTAATGGTTCTAATCATTTATTAGATATTATTTAAACTATTTATAACTTTAAATATTCTTCATCGGTAACTGGTTCTAACCATTCATTAGATAAGTTTTCACCTGGAATTTCAAAAGCAAGATGACTGAACCATGAGTCTTTCTTGGCACCATGCCAATGCTTAACATTTGCTGGAATAGTAACAATTACACCAGGTTTTAAACTTTGAGCTGGTTTGCCAAATTCTTGGTACCAACCTTCACCATCGACACAAATTAAAACTTGACCACCACCACTAGTGGAATGATGAACGTGCCAATTATTTCTACATTTTGGTTCAAAAGTAACATTACATATCATCAATGGGTCCTTTTTTGGATCAGTTAAAAGGTTTAAGAAGGAATTACCAATAAAATATTTAGCATAGGCATCATTTGGTTGACCTAAACCAAAGAATCCACCATGTTGTTCTGGTTTATCTTCATCCTTATAAACTTCTTTAGCATATCTGAATGCAGCCCAGGCATTTGGCCATCCAGCATAAAAAGCAACATGAGTAAGAATTTCAGCCATTTCAGTTTTAGTGACACCATTATTTTTAGCAGACATCATATGATATTGTAATGAAGAATCTGTAATACCTTTTGAAACTAAGGATGTAACAGTAACAATAGATCTAATTTTTAAAGATAATTTATCTTCTCTGTCCCAAACTTGACCAAATAATACATCATCGTTTAATTCGGCAAATTTTGGAGCAAAATCACCTAATTGATCACGTCCAGCAGTTTGTTTTGGCATATTTTTTTGCTTTATTAATAATGTAAATATTTATTTAATATTAAAAAAAAAAAAAAAAAAAAAAAAGAAAATTAAAATATTTATATATTTTAATGCACTTATATTTTCCGCTAATTTAATAAAATATATAATAATCCGATAATTATTTATTAAATAGCTTTTTTCTTTAGAAAAAAAATACAAAATTTATATATATTACTTATATTATTCCTATTTAAATTTGATTATTTCTTTATAAATATATATATAATATTAAATAAACATGTATCATTTTCACATTATCATGACTCAATAGATAGCTTACCATTTTGAAGTATAAGAAGGTTGATTGGTTAGTATTTTAATATAAAAATAACTATTAATTAAAAAAATATTATTACTAATTACTAATTGAAAATAAATATTTCCGCATTTTTTCCCATTAATGGAAAAAAAAAAGCAACTCCATAAAATAATAATATATTTTATTATTACAACTTCAATTAAGTACAAAAATTATTACAATAAATATTTAATTTTTTTTATTATTATTATATTTATTTTATTATTTTTTTATTTATTTTACACATTATTTAAGTTTTTTATATATTTAAAAATTCTTTTAATCATTATAATTAAAATATTTTTTCTATAATATTATTGATATTAAAATTAATATCTCTATATATCTCAATTATTGAAATATTAAATAATATAAACATTTTTTGTAATTGAATAAGTATATGTAAGATTGAATAAGTATATATATATAATTTTTTAAATTATTTTTAATTAATCAATTTAGTTCTTTTTAACAATACATTTTCTAACCTTCTTGATAGTGTCAGCAGAAGCAACATCTTTCTTTGGTTCTTCATCAGCTGAAATTTCATCTTCAACATCAGCAGAATCATTCTTTTGTTCTTCTTCAACAGATGCTTCACCAGCTTCTTCATCACTTTCAACTTCCTTAACATCTTCATCATTACCTGAAACATCTGGAATTTCTTCATCTTCAGAATCATTTGGTTCATTTTCGTCACCGACAGCAGCAGAAACGGTAACCTTAAGTGGTAAATCTCTAGCATTAGAACCAGCGTAAACAGTGTATTCACCATCTTCTGGTTTAACAAAGTCCTTAACATCGACATCATAGTAAGAAAGATCGTGGTTGTCAATTAAAATAGTTGTCTTTTCACTTTGACCAGCTTCTAACATGATTTTATCGAATCCCTTGAATAAACGAACTGGGTAATCCTTAACTGATTCTGGGAAGGAAAGGAAAATCATTGGAACAGCAGCACCAGCAACATCACCAGTGTTCTTGACTGTTAAAGTGACATAAAGACCATCTTCAGTCATGTCAGCAACAATGTCAGAGAATTCGAAGGTAGTGTAAGATAAACCATAACCGAAAGCAAAGGTTGGTTCAATTTCTTTCTTATCGAACCAACGGTAACCAACGAAAAGACCTTCATCGTAATCATATTGAGTTTTTTCTTCACCACCACCTGGAAGAGCATCATCATATTTAACATCGGTTGGGTAGTCTTCACGTGGAGCCCAAGTGTATGGTAAGTGACCTGATGGGTTAACATCACCGAATAATACATCAGCAATAGCATTACCAGTTTCTTGACCTGGGAAACCAGCGAAAACAATACCCTTTACCTTATCAATAAATGGAACATTGACTGGACCTGGAGCATGAATAACAACAATGGTATTTTTATTAACTGAAGCAACGGCATCAACTAATTCATTACCACCATGCCATAAGTCTAAGTCTAAACGATCACCCTTATTTCCTTCGACAGTAATGTATTCTTCTCCAGAATCGGCTTGAACGAAAACAATAGCTAAATCAGCATCCTTTGCAGCAGCTGCACCACCTTTAGCATCATCTTCACCATAACTAACAACCTTTATTTTATCCTTCTTAGCTCTCTTTGTAATAGCGGAAAGTGGATCAATAACGTATTTGAAATCGGTTGTACCAGAACCCCAACCAAGTGGGAGGGTACCATTAGCACATTGCATATCAGTACAGAAAGTAGCTGGCATAGCATCCTTACCAATAATAGCAATCTTTTTAACCTTTTTGTTAATTGGAAGGACCTTATTATCATTCTTTAATAATACTGTACTATCAGCAGCAACCTTTCTGTTAAGAGCAATGTTTTCTTTAGTGAGAGTGTCAACAGTTAAGTTAACTTCTGGATAATCTTCTAATTGACCAGCTTTAATTAAAGAACGAACAATACGTAAAGCAGCATCATCTAATCTTTCTTGTGAGAAGATACCTTTATCAATACATTCTTGAATATGTTCACCCCAGAAACTGTCACCAACGAAATCTGGACCCCAGTATTTACCACCTGGCATATCCATATCCATACCAGCGCCGAAACTCTTTTCAACATCGTAAATAGACCACCAGTCAGACATAACAAAACCTTGGAATCCCATCTTACCCTTTAAAACATCGGTTAAGAGTCTCTTGTTTTGAACAGAGTAAGTTCCATTAATAGCATTGTATGAAGACATAACAGAGTCTACAGAACCATCATTGATAGCACGGTAGAATGGATCAATATAAACTTCCCAAAGGGCTTGTTCTGGAATGTTTGAGGAAGAAGCCCCACGATTGTTTTCTTGATCATTACCAACAAAGTGCTTAGCGGTAGCTATAACACCTTGAGATTGGATACCCTTAATAACTTGGATACCAACTTGACCGGCTAAGAATGGGTCTTCACCATAACTTTCCCAGATTCTACCAGAAGCTGGAGCACGTTGAATGTTCATAGCTGGAGATAAAGCAGCGTTAATACCTCTTTGATAGAATTCATTACCTTGAGCAGCACCAACCTTATAGTATAAATCTCTATCAAAAGTAGAAGCAGTATTAATTGCAGCTTGCCATGAAGTAGCTGATCCTTCAGCAAATCTTACACCAGCTGGACCATCTTGAAGGCAAAGACCTTTAAATCCTTTTCTTTCAATTGGATCAATTGAACCAACACAAATACCTTGCATATTTTCTCTACCGGTGGTAAGAGTAATTTTTTCTTCATTGGTTAAATCAGCACACCATTCTCTAGCCTTAGCATCGGCTTCTTCCCAAGTCATAGCAATTGACTTAGAAACAAAAAGAAGTGCAACAGTAGATAAAGCAGAGGCGAACTTCATTTTGGTTATTTTAATTTATGTTTATTATATTAATATATTTTTATATTGCTTTTAATTATGTTTTATTTTTTTTTTTACAAAATTTCTTTATTTTTTTTCAAAAATTATATAAATAATAATTTATATTTTTTTTTATAGTTTATACACAATTTTATTAAATTATTTGAGGTTTATATATATATACTTATTCTTTTATTTTTAATATAATATTTTTTATTATATTAATGTTGTTAAAATAAGAAGGAAATTACTACACTTTTATACTTTTTTCAATTATATTAATACTTATTTTTTTTGTTTAATATTATATAACGGTTATTTTTTGTATATACTTTTTATATTTTTCTTTTGATTAGTTAAAGCATAATAATAATATTTTTTGTTAAAAAAATATATTAAATTGAAGGTTAATATGTTCATTTAATTTAATTCTTTGAAAATTGTATATTAAAATATATTAATTTGAGATATTAGTTTTATTTATATTATTATTGTTTAGTTTACCTATGATATTTATTCAGGTTTTTTTTTGTGTGTCTATATTAAAAATATATTTATTTTTTATATTAGTAATTTACCCACAAAATATTAAAATAATTTTAAATAGTAATATTATTCTATATTTTATTTTAAATAAGTTAGGAGTATATACTATATTTATTTCATTTTTATTTTAAGAAGGATTAATTAAATATATTAAAAAATACTAAAAAAAAATAAATTTAATTTAATTAATGATTTTTATATTTTTAATTATTAAGGCATATGGAATGAAAATTATTTGCTATATTTTCAATATTTATTGAATTTATTTATGTTAGAATGAAAAAAATATGTATATAAATAATAATATTAATATTAATAGTGAAAAAAAGTATTATTATTATTATTATTCTAATTATTATTACTATGTATGACTATGATAATATGATGATGATGACAATTTATTATAGTTTAAAATTTGGGATTTTTTTAAAAATTCTCCAAAGTAATATATGATTAATGAGAGTTGTGTAACCACGGTTAAAATAAAATAAAATATTCTATTGTTTATAAATATTATTAACATTAACTTTATTTTTTATCTTTTATTGAAAGGTTAGAATAAATAATATCCTTACTATCTCCTTTTATTACCACCAAATACATCATTTTTATTCTAAATAATAAAAATATTAAATATAATAATTACCTAATTTTCCATATCTTTAATATTTTAATAATTCTATTAAATAATAAATTTAATTAATGACCATTTATTATTCAGATGATTAAAAATATAATTATATCAATAATAAAAATAAAACTGTTTTTATTTTATTTTATAGATATTATAGTATTAAAACTATTTTCTCATATCCATTTTATTAAAAACTCCTTTTTTTTTTTTTAAAAAAAACTAAGAATAAATTATAACTATTTCTTTCTTCTTTATTTACTAACAAACAAAATATTATAATAAAAAAAAATCTATATTCTATATCCTATTATCTTATTATTATATTAACAACATCAACAGTAATAGTCGCAATAAAATTTTATTTTATTAAAAACGAAAATTTACTTTTCAAATATAATATTAATAATATTTATTTTGAAAATAAATATTAAAAAATAAAAAAAAAAAAAAATGCTTAAAAGAAATAACAATAAAATAAAATATGAATATATTATATAATATGATATATATTATATGATAATTTTCTCTATTATTATTGAAATTAAATAGTAATAAAAATAAAAAAAGTACACTTTATTTAAAATTTTATAAATTATATTAAGTGCTTTATTAAAAAATTATTTATGATGTGAATCTAATTATTGTATAAATAATAATAATAAAATGAAATGTTGAAGATTATTGATTGTATTGTAAATTTTGTATGAAAAAAATATTTTAAATATTTGTTAATTATAAAACTTTTTCAACATCAAATAAACAATTGTCTATTTTGAATAAATTATTGGGAATAATTTTGGAAATAAATTAATTTATTCATGAAATAACATATATTCGCATATATATTAATTAATGATTTATTTATTGCTTTTCTTTCCCTTCTTCTTCTTACCAGGCTTTGGTGAAGTAACAGTATTAGAGATGGTAGCTTTATGTTATATAAATTAATTAAATAAATTTAAATTTATTAGTATTTTTAAAATAGAATTATATAAACAGTACTATTATGTATATTAATATTTTACGTTGTATTTAATACTTTAAATATATTATCATTGTTATTATGATTAATAATAACGATTGTAACTGAAATAATTTTGATATATTGTGTTTTGCATATATTATAATAATACAAATAAAATATTATATACAACAGTAAATAATAATTAATGTTTACCATCAAGTGGTTTGGCTTCTAAACTCTTCTTAGTATTTAACATCTTTTTAAGTAAAGATCTGTTTAATTTTTCCATCTTTTTAATGTCACTAGCATATTCAGTTTTATATTTAATACACTGTAATTTGATGATTGTTTAAATTAATGAAATTATCTTTTAATAAATTATAATGAAAAGTAATAATTTATTTTAATAAATTCTTACGGTTGGTCCATCGGTAACTTTAAGAACAAGTTTGGTATCAACATTTCTGTATTTAACAAGGTATCTTGTCTTTTTTTTAATTAATATAAATTAAGTAAATTTATTATATTAGTGATATAAAATAAAAAAATATATTGAATTTATTATTAATAATATTTAAAAATGTATATTGAAAAAAAATAAGAAAATTGTGTAAAATCATTAAAATATTAAATGTTAATTAATTTTATATATATTTTATTCTGATAATTAAAAATGAATATTGAGATTTCATTTTTAAGCGGATTATTAAAAAATAAAATTTATAATTAATTTATGGTATTTAAATCATTTGATTTTTACTTATTTTTAGTGGATTATTAAAAAATCAAATTTATAATTAATTTATGGTATTTATAATCATTTGATTTTTACATATTTTTAATGGATTACTAAGAAACAATCAAATTTAAAATTAATTTATGGTATTAATAATCATTTGAATTTATTGATTATTATAATATTAAATTATTAAATTAAAAACCCCAATTTTTTCCATCTAAATAAAGATTATTGCTAATATCAATATGGTTTTTCAATTTTTGAATAAACATTATTGCATCCATTTTATTGTTATTGTTAATAATATATCATTATGATCTTCATTCATATTAACTACTTTGCATTAAAAAATAAAATCCAATAGATATAAAGTTATTGTTTATAATAACATCTATTCATCTTCATCTTTTATTTTGTTTTTATATTTGCCTTTTTTTTTTTTTTATTTTTCTGTTTCAAATTAAAAAAATATTTATATATACTTTAAAAGGAGAGGCCATATATAATTCTTCAACAGCCTTCTTGAATGTATCCCAATCGTCAATATAAACCATTTTTCTTTCTTTTTTTTTATTAAAATTAAAGATTTTAAATTGGATTAATAAAAAAAAAAAACAAACAAATAAATAAAACTAATAATTGAAAATTCAATATATATATAAAATTTAATCCACCAATAGAAATATTATTAATAATTATATAATTAAATCAACCATATTTAAAATAATATATATGATGGATATTATAAATTATGGTAAAGTGTTAAGATAAAAATATATAATTATTATAAATATAACACTAAAAGTATTATTAATAAATATATTATTGTTAAAAGAGATGTATTGTTAATTCATGTTATTGTTATTTGCTTATTATTATTTATTATTTATTATATATGATTTTATTTATTATATTTTCATTAAAGAAAAATTATTAATATTCTTTATTATAACAAAAAAAGATGTTTTTTTTAATTTTTTAGTTTCCATTGTTATTAATTATTTTTCATTTACATAAATAAGCAATTATAAAAATTTATACTATAAAAAGTAGGAGTAATAGCGTATGAGTGCATTTATAAATTGTTTTTTTTTTTTTTTTTTTTTTTTTTTGGTTTTGTTTTGTTTATGAATATTGGAATGATCCATCAAACAAAATTATTTAATATTTGTTTAATATATTATTATATATAAAATTAAATATCAAGGTTAATATCAATTAAATTTCAAATATATTAGAATATTTTAATTAAATCATTTATTCTGAAGTACTATTTTTAAAATAGAATAAATATTCGTTTTAACCTTGTAAAAAAGATTCTTTTTTCATAAAAGAACTATAACTTTTATATATATTAATTATATATAGAAAGGACTTTTTTTTTTTTTTTTTTTAAAAAAAAAAGAAGTTAAAAAAGTCATTTTTTATTTTTATTTTACATTTATATATTTTTTTCTTTTGCATTTTTATAAAGAAAAATCAATTTTGTTTTAATACTTTTTTTTTTTTGTTATTATTATTGTTGCTTTAATAACAATAATAATAGTAATAATAATAAGAAGAAATAAAGTTTCTTTGTATTTGAATAAAAAAAAAAAAAGAAAAAAGTAATATAATATATAAAATTAAAATTATTAAATAATATATAAAATTAAAATTATTAAATAATAAAATTAAATACTAACATTACTTAAATGAATCATAACAGCATTTAAATAATATTATGAATTAATCTTAACACATAATATAAAAAGATTGACTGTTTAAACAAATATATAAATTTATAAAGATAAGACCAAGCAATATTTACAAAATGTTCAATTCCAATAATACTCAACAATTTCCACGTAATATAGCAATAAATTAATAATTACATTTTTTCTTAAAAAAATAAAATATTAATAATAAAATATTTAATTATAATTTAATTATTTACTTCTTTTTTTTTTTTTTTTTTTTAAAAAAAATATATATATATATATATATGTTTTACTTAATAAAGAACTCTCATTTTTGAGTGTTCAAGAATTCAATAACTACAAAAATTTATATCTCCAAGCCAATCCTTCTATTAATGGAATAAATTGTAAATAAATTATATAATTACCGAATTTTATTTATTTAACAGCAGTGAAAATATTAATAAAGATTGTTATTTCAACTATATATAAACATTTCTTTTTCTTAAAAAATAACTTCTCTATAAAAATATACTACTTTGTTTAAAACAGCTATATATATTAATAAAATTCTTGATTCTACCAATTTACCTCAAGGAGTTATTAATCGTATCGAGTAAATATATATAAATAAATTAATATAAAATAAAGAATAACATTAAATTAAATAAATTTCACCTTTATCTTTTTATTCTCTATTTAATACTTAAATTTGAATAATAACAATAATAAAATAAGATCATTAAGTAATATTTCAAAGAATGGTTATTATAATTTCCCTCAATTTTGTTTATTAATGAAATTGCTAAACGGTAGAATGAGCGGTGAAATTCTACCAAATACTTTACCTGATAATATTAGTAGAGAAGTTATCAGTGCTAGTAATAAAATGCAATCCACACAAAGTATGAGAAGTCCAATTTCCCCAGCAACTAATTTCTTTGGAAATAATAATAATTCAAATGCCCAAAATTTTTCCACAACTAGTAATACTAATTCAGCCAATTCAATATGGACTTTATCTAATGAAGAAAAAATGAAATATTTCGAAATATTTAGACAATATGATACTTTTAATTCAGGATATTTATCAGGTAATAAATATATTTCAATTTTTATGTATAATTTTTAGGTACTATAAAAAATTATAAGACAATGAAAGCCAAATTTCATATTTTTTTAAGAAATATATAATTACTTAAATTAATAATTCTAATAATATTTTAATTTTAACTTTTTTGTTATTTGGCATTTTATTAAACATCTATATATACATATACATATATATATCCATTAATATAATTTTAAAAATATCTAGGTGATGTTATTAGAGGTATTTTCCAAAAAAGTAATTTATCTATTTCTATACTCTCAAGAATATATGATTTAGTTGATCAAAGGCGTTCAGGTTCATTATCAAAAATTGAATTTGCTGTTGGAATGCTTTTAATTAACCGTCAAATGAGAGGTATGTCCATTCCATCTCAATTACCATATGAACTTAAGGAAGTTTTAAAGAATAATACACAAATGCAAAACTCATATTCTAATATGGGTGGTAATATAAATTCTTCATTTAATAACGGTATGAATAATTCAATGAATACCAATAATAGTTTTATGAATAGTGGTATGAATGGTATGAATAACGGTATGAATAATATGAATGGTATGAATAATGGTATGAATAACGGTATGAATAATATGAATGGTATGAATGGTATGAATAATATGAATAGAATGAATAATGGTATGAATAATATGAATGGTATGAATGGTATGAACTTCAATACGAATAATAATAATAATAATAATAACAACTTTGGATTCTTTAACAACAACAACAATAGTAATAACAATAACAATATACCATCCAATAGCTTCATAAATAACAATAATTCATCATCTATGAATCAAAATGCTTCTAATAATTCAACCTCACCAACATACAACCAAAATATGTTCAATAATAATAGTAATATGTTTAACAATGGTGGTGATATTCAAATTGAAGAAGTATCTGCCAATTACGAAGAGGAAGAAGAAAAGAGAAAGGAAATTGAAAAATTTAATGAAGAAATTGCAAAATTAGAAGCCCAAAAGGAACATATGATTCAAAGTTGTAAGCCAAAGATTGGTCAATTACATCAACAATTACAGCAGTTAAATACTATTGAAGAGAAATTTAATACGGTATTAAAAGATTATAATAATGCTCTTGATTCTGTAAGAAGAGCATGCAATGATAGACGTAATATTTTACAAGAAGAAGTCAACAAACATAAAAAGAAGGATGAAGGAGCTTCTATTGAAAATAAGGCTCAAGAACTTTTAGCTAAGCGTATGGAAGCTCTTGGTTTAAGTATGCTTTCTACTCTTCCAAAAGGTAATGACGATGAAGAAGCCAAAGCTAAAAGAAACTTGTATGAATTTGATGAAAAAATAAAAAACGTAAATCAATTAATTTCAAATAGTGAAGAAAAAGTAAATAATATAAAGTTACAATTCCAAGAAGTATTAAATAAGCAAAAAGAAGAACTTAATATATTAGTTAACTTTGATGGACCAAGTTTTGAAATTAATCCTCAATGGGAAAAGGGTAGTAATATTAATGATAATGATTTATACACTTTTATTCTTAAAATCAATCAAGATAAAAATGATATAAAGATGAAATTCTTAAAAGAATTGGAATCTCAACAAACTACAACCTCAACTTCAGCTCCAGCCCCAAATGTTGAATCTCACGAAAATTTATTCAGTCAAATGGCTGCAAATAAAACAGCTGATCTCTTTAATACACCTGCTTTTAAATCAAATGAATCTTCTTCTGCTTCAGAGCCAACTCCAGAGCAAATTATTAATAAACTTGATGATGATAAGGATTTAAATTCTATTTCAAAGGATACAGTTAAAAACATACGTAATGTATTCAATCAACCAAGTTCATTTAATCATACAGATGATTCTACTGTTTCAAAAATTAAAGATTTCATACCTTCTAATGTATCTATTAAGAATAAAATTGAAAGTATGGGCATGAACAATAACTCCCAACAATCTACTTCAGTCTCAGATACAGTTCCAACACCTTCTTCATCTGCCGCAGTTCCTCCTCCTCCTCCACCACCAGCTTCTAGCATTCCACCTAATGGTGCAGTTCCACCTCCACCACCACCTCCGCCTGCTTCTATTACACCACCTAATGGTTCAGCTCCACCACCTCCACCACCTCCACCAGCTCCTGGAATGGCACCTCCAGTTGCTAATTCACCAACCAAACCTACTATTAGCACCAATCCATTGAATAACAATTCCAAACCAAAACTATCAGCAGGCATTAATCATAATGATTTATTAAAAGCAATTGCATTACGTGGTGCTATGATGAACAATGATATGTCTGATTCCGAATCAGATACTGATGCTTCATCTGTTTATTCTGATGTAGCACCTTCTGCTCCTGTTAAAAAACTTCCAACTCCAACTTCTGCTAAGTCAAACACTAGCGCTTCATTCAATCAACCAGCTGCCGCCGAAGCTCAAAAACCTAAGATTGATATGTCTTCTCGTATTAAAAAATTAGAAGGTTTATTCAAATATGGTAGTAATGGTTCTGTAAATGAAGAAGAAGAAAAAGAAGATACAACTCAACAAGATGTATCTCGCTCAGTTGCTGAACCTGCTATCCAAGCACCACCTCCACCACCTCCAGCTCCTGTTGAACAATTACAAATGAATCAAGTTCAAGCTGTCGAAGCTCAAGGTAACGTAAAATAAATAGTATAAATATTAATTTTTATTATAATATTAAAATAATAATAAATTTATTAATGATATGTATGTTTTATCAGATGTTCCTCAATTAAGTCCAGAATCCCAACAATCAGAATCAAATACTAAGGAAAATGAAGACTTTGCTAATGAAGAAATGTTAGAAGAATCTGATGATGAGTCCTTTGCTTCAGACGATTATGTATATGATGATGAATTCTATATTCTTTATTATGTTAAAGCTTTGTATGACTTCAATTCTGAAAATCCAAATGATTTACCATTCCAAAAATCTGCAATTATTGCAGTTTATCAAGAAAAAGATGAATGGCTCTCTGGTAATCATAACGGTCGTATCGGTTGGTTCCCAAAGAATTATGTTCAAGTTATTAAGAATGAGGAAGATGAAGAAGAAGAAGAACAATCAAATAATAATAACTACTCATCTTCATCTCTTAATCAATCTCAACCACAACAAGGATTATACCAATCCTCCTATTATCCAGAAACAACATCTACAAATCTTACTGCTATGGGTTACATGAGTAAAAATAGTACAAATGCTTCATATAGTGTAAGCGTAAGTATTATGCTAAGAAAATTATTTTATTATATAAATTGTTATCACACGTTTTTTTTTTTTTTTTCATTCATATAAGTTAATAATATTAATTTTATAATAAATAAAAATAATAGAAAACTTCATGGGCAGCCACAGTTGATCCATCCATATTAAATAGTATTGATGAGCAAGAAAGAATGAGACAAGAAGTTATTTATGAATTAATCAAGACAGAACAATCTTATGTTAGAGATTTACAAGTTATTGTTAATGTAAGTTACTAATTATTAGTTTTACTTTAAATAAAAATAAATGGAATATGTTATAGTATATGCAATTCTTTTTTTTTTTTTTTAAAAAAAAGAAAAAAGTTATTAGTTAATTAATTGATTAATTAATTAATAATAATAATAATATATATATATATATATATATATAAATTAGGAATTCCTTATACCAATGCAAAATAAAAGAATATTAAGTGATAGTGATATTAAGATGATTTTCTTAAATATTGAAGAGATTCTTCTTTGTAATGTTACTTTATTAAGTAGCATGGAGAGTGCACAAGTTAATAATTATGTAGAAACAATTGGTTATATCTTTAAAGATCAAGTAATTATTGTTTATTATTATTTTATAATATATAGGTTCAAAGATTCTTTATCAAAGCAAAGTATTTATTGCTAAAAAAATGTTTTTTATCATTTTTTATTATAGTCATTTGAATGTTATACCTATTTCTGTAGTAGTCTTACTGTTTCCATAAAGTATTTACAATCATTACGTGAAGAAAAGAAAGCTCTTAAAAACTTCTTAAAGGTATAAACAATTTAATCTCCCAAAATGGAAATAAATAATAAGTTATTTTTTATATATAATATGATATTGATTTTTTTTTTTTTAAAAAAAAAAATATTATAAACATTATAAATATTAAAGGACCAAATGGCAAATCCAGAATGTAAGCAATTAGATTTATCAAGTTTCCTTCTTGAACCAATGCAAAGAATTACTCGTTATTCTTTACTTTTAAAACAAGTAATTATATAATTAAATATGGATAAAGCTACTATTATTAAAATTAAATATTAAATTAATAAACCCAAAATACCCCGCTA
This sequence comes from Piromyces finnis, assembly GCA_002104945.1. Lineage (NCBI taxonomy): Eukaryota > Fungi > Neocallimastigomycota > Neocallimastigomycetes > Neocallimastigales > Neocallimastigaceae > Piromyces > Piromyces finnis. Next base: position 676,769 of record MCFH01000024.1, read on the forward strand.
TATATTTACTTTTATTATTAATACTATTATCCATAATAGATTCTTCATTATACAGGTACTAATCATAAAGATCATGATGATGTTTTACATTCTTTACGTTCCATTGAAGAGAGAGTTGAAAAAATTAATGAAACCACTCGTGAATTTGAAAATCAAGAAAAGATCAATACTATTATTAAGCTTGTTGATTTCCATAACACAGTAAATGAAAATATATATATATATATATATTATTCTTTTTTAAATATTTATAATATAATGATTAAAGAATAAAAAAAAAAAAAAAAAAATTAGATTATTAATTTTTATTTTAATATAACTCCTATATAGAAATTAGATTTATATGCTCCATCAAGATTTGTTAAATCAAGAAAGTTTATTTTAGAAGGACCATTAGCTAAAGCAAAAAGTGGACGTAAACTATATGTTTATTTGTTTAATGATCTTATCCTCTTCACTCAATTAAAGAGTAATAGTGCAAGAACAATGACTAAAGGAACAAAATATTGGGTATATAGAAAGGTAAGACCAAATTATCAGTATAAATTAAAAATATTTTAAAAAAATTTTTTTTTTCTTTAGTAATATACAATACCATATAATTACTCTATTTATACCTATTGGATATATAATAATTAACTTATGTTTAATATTTTAATAAATTATTTTATAATGTAGCCTTTATTTATCAATGAAATTTCATTACAAGCTAACCCAATGGGAAAAAATAAAATGAAAGGTGGGATATTATAATAATTATTTAAGTTTAATTTATTCTTATATTTATCTACTTGATTTAGCTCATTTAAATATATACATTCAAAATTTTTACCTATTTTAATTCAATAATAACAGAAACTTGCTTCCAAATTTTCCATACTAATGGCGTTGTTACTTTAAAAGCACCAAATTCATCTGATAAGAGTAGATGGATTGATGCCTTAAAAAGAGTATTGAATGAATACAAAGACACAGATAAAGAAAAGAAGACTCGTGCTACTAATCCAAGTAATATTTTCTAAAAATATTTCTATTATTTATAAATTATTCATTAGGGTTAAATAAAATAAAAGAAAAAAAGATGTTAATAGCTATATATACAAATATATATTTTATAAATAGAAAACTTTAAGAGTAAATTTATTGGTACACTTCAAGTTTCCCTTGATGGTAAAGATATTTATGTTCAAGAAAATGATATTAATCTTTTCTGTAATGTTAACCTTAATAGACAAAATAATAGAACAGAATATAGTCATAATGTTCCAAATCCATCTTGGAAACAAGTAAGCAATAATTTATATTATTATTATCTATTTTTTAAATTATTTAAATTAGATTAAAATATATATATTCATTAAATAAAAATAACCAATTCTTTCGAAAAAAAAAAAAATAAAATAAAAAAAATAACATCAATCAAAAAATTAAAAAATATAAATTTTATTATAGCCAATGATTTTCGAGGTTCAAAATATGCAAGATATTTTAAAGATTACATTAATAAATTATGATTACAGTACAAATCAAGAATGTAAGAAAATGTTAAAATATTATTATGAATATTAATAATCCTTTTTTTTTTAAACAAATTCTAAATCTTTCTTTTAATTTTTATTATTAATAATTCTCTAACATAAAGTGGCTATGGGTGAAACTAGTTTCCAATTAGCTTTGTTAGAGCACTTGAATTCTTCTGAACACATTTTCTTACCATTAGAAAATACCATATCTGGCGGTGAAATTGTAGCAAAAATGAGTTACAAATCTTTTTAAAGATAATTTATTAAATTAATATTTCAAGAAAGGAAATAAAAACCAAATAAAGAATAATTATAATAGTATATTAAATCTATAAAATAAAGTATACAAAAAAAAAAAAAAAATTAACTAAAAAATAAAAATAAAAAATAAATAATATAAAAAGAGCTATATATAAATAATATATATAATATGTATATATATAGTTAAAAAGATAGTTTAAATAACTAATTTTTTTTTCTAAAAAAAAAAAAGGTAAAATAAAACGTTAATTGTAATAATAATAATAATAATAATAATAAAAAAAGGTAAAATAAGTATAATATATATAAGAATATTAATAAAGTAATAAAAGATTAAAATATAAAAAAGAAAAAGAGACTTTTATTTTTTTAATATATAATTAATTAAAAAAGACACTATCACTATAATTTTTTTTTTCTTTTTATAGAAATTTTTAATCAACTTAAAATATTACAATAAATGAAAATGTTTCATCTTTAATTGTTATGACGGGGTACTTTTTCAAAAAAAAAAAAAAACTTTTTGAAACAAATTTGGTATTTTTTTTTTCTTAATTTTTTTTTTTTTATTTTTTATTTGGATTTTGATAATTATTGATAAATAAATTATAAGATAAATTCATAATTATATTAATAATAAAATTTTTATAAAAATATTTCCTTTATAAAAATCTCATTTTTTAATTTATGTACAATTTTTTTTTCTTCATATTATTAAAAATGTATTATCAACTTTATTTATGACACTTTTTTTTTTCTTTTTTTAAAAAGAAAACATAAATAAATATAAGAAAAAAAAAAAAGGATTTTACTTTTTTTTTTAACTTATTTAACATAATTATATTTAGAAAAAAAAAATAAAATATTAATAACAAAAATTGGAACAAATACCATTATTATGTTTATCTGACATATTTGTTAAGTTTCTTATTTGTGCCAGAAACTGTTAACAAAAGCAATTCTAGATTCGAACCAATCAGCAAGATAATTAGCAGCTTCCTTTTGAGTTTTACATTGCTTAGCACCTGGAGAAAGTTCAGAAACAAAGGATTGATTTTGAATAATATTATTCCATTTAGCGTAATTACGATCAAATGCAGCAGAGGCAACTTGAGTTTGAGTATGAATCATATCAACAATTTTGTTAAGAACACCACTATCATAAGCCTTTGTCCATCTGCTTCTAATAAGTTCTTGGTACCAATCTTCATACATAATTACAGCTAACCATGGGTTAATCTTTTGACCTCCCATATTACCATTATCTGGAATAATATTAGCTGCAAAATGACCTTGACCATTAGCACAACGATCCTTGTTACCAAGACCAGAATCGAAATCCCATGGAGCTTCGAATCTAAGTTTCTTTGAACCATTTGGACCAAAGTCAACATCTAAGTAGAAACTTGAGTAATAAAGATCAGCATCACAAGTCATTTCACTAATAATAAATAAATCAGCTAATGATTCTGGTTCTAAAACGTTTTCAATAGCTTGTCTTGGAGTTAATTCTGGAGCATCAACAACATCAGAGTAGTTATTGTTGAACTTTAAGGTCTTTTGATTGTAAGAAGCTTCATACATAATTTTGTAAGCATTGTTAACAAAATTGGAAATGAAGTCGTTTTGAGCTTGACTGTAAATATCGTTCTTAATATTCATATTTACACCATTACCTCCCATATTAAATTGTCTCTTTTGCATATTATTACCCCAGTTGAAACCTCCCCAGTTGTTTTGTTGGTTATTATTTTGTCCATTATTTGGTTGTTGTTGATTACCAAATCCTGGGAAATTCCATCCACCTTGATTTTGATTACCTTGGTTAGCTTGACCATTTGGTTGTTGGTTTTGTTGTTGGTTTTGTTGTTGGTTTTGTTGTTGGTTTTGTTGTTGGTTTTGTTGTTGGTTACCCATTCCTGGGAAATTCCATCCACCTTGATTTTGATTACCTTGGTTAGCTGGATCATTTGGTTGTTGATTTGGTTGTTGATTTGGTTGTTGGTTACCCATTCCTGGGAAATTCCATCCACCTTGGTTGTTTCCAGTATTACCACCGAAATTCCAGTTACCACCACCAAAACCGCCGAAACCGCCGAAACCACCAGATGGTTCAACAGTCTTTCCGCTTCCACCATTTCCATCGAATGGCTTAAGTGGTGCATTGTTGTTGAAATCAACCTTAAAGGCTTGAATTGGATCTTCATACATAGAATAACCAGTATCATATTCAAGTAAATAACCAATATCAGTACCAGTGTAGTTTTCTTCACCCTTAGTAATTTTAACTCTGTGTTCATTAATTTGTTGTTGTTCAGCTAAAAGATAAACACCAAAGTATTCGTTATTAATTTGTAATTCAACTAATGTACCATCTGATGAATAGTAACCATCTGGATTAAGTAAACCACGGGAGAGATCGAATGATGATTTGTTTCTAAGCATAGATCCATCCTTGTATTCAGCTAAAAGAACCCAGTTCTTAAACTTATGACCTTCATTAAGACCAAGCATACTTTGAGATTCGTCAAAGCTAATACGGAGACCTTTTTTAACGTAATTTGAAGTCCAGTTACCACGAACTTTAACCTTACCACTAGCGGCATTAACAACCTTAGTACCATCAGTATCTTCTACTGTAATAGTACAATCTTCATAAAATGGTTCTGGTGGCATTTCTCTTCCCATATATGCTTGTTGAGCAATATGTTTTTCAACTGGTTTAGTTGCGAAATCAGAATTTCCACTGCTACTGATAAATGTTATAACTGGGATAACTCTTTGTCCATTTATAGCACTACCTTGTGGAACCTGGTTTCCTTGATTAGAATTGTTGCATGAACTTTTAATTAAACACCAATCATTGTTTTCAACACCCCAATTACCTTCAGCATCTGTATAATAGACCTTACATCCATTACACCATGGATATTGAGTTGGATTAACAGCATTGTCAAAGTTGCATTTATTAATTATGCACCAATTGTTGTTTTCAACACCCCATTTACCTTCGGCATCTGTATAGACTACATCACATCCATTACAACATTCATAATTTGGATGACATTGAGAAGCAAAGACACCAACAGATAATAAAGAAGCAAATACTAAATATTTCATTTTTAATATTATAATATATTTCCAATAATATTAATACTTTCTTCAATATTTATTTTAAAATATAATATTGTTTTTATTATTACAAATATTTTTAAACAATTATTCTTATTAACGTTAATTAAATATTTAATAATAATTTTAAAAATTAAAATCAATAAATATCTTTATTTTGTGTTTACTATTTTACAAAAATATTATTTTTTTAATATATTTACATATATTTATTTATTTTGAAAAAAAAAATAGATTTAATCAATAAATACTCTTTTTTTTTTCTTAAAATATTATTGTTTCTTTTTTTACATATAATTATAAACTATCTTATAATTATTTATTATATTTAACTCTGAAGAAAGTTATTAAACAAATTATTTGGAAAAAATTACGTTTTATATATAATTTTAATTTTATATATATATATATATTTTATTTTTATTTTATTATTTTTCTTATTATTATTATTATTATTATTATTTATATTATTACATGAAACAAACGGACTGCATTAATTATATTGTGTTTATATTATATTATATATAATATAAATAATAAGATTTTTAAGATTAATATATTTTATATTGAATTAATATTAATATATTTTGTAATAAAAAAAAATAAAGAAAAAAAAAATTTATTAACTTTAAATTATATTAATTTATAATCTATATATATATAAAAAATATAAAACGTTAAAATAAACTTTATTTATTATAAAATTCATTAATATCATAAAATTATGATTCTCATATAAATTTATTCATAATATCAAACAATTTAAGTAATTTATAAATAATAGTAATATCATAATTAAATTTACAAATTAAAAGAAATGAAAAGTATAATAGGCGAATCTGCCAATTTTTTATATATATATTAATGCATATATATTTGATATATATTATATTTCTTAAATATATAGCAAATATTAAATTAAATAATCTATAATAATTTATTATAGATTACATAAAAAGGAAAACTTTAAGAAGTATTTTAAATATTTTAAATTATAAATAATAATAGGTATAATTATTAATAGATTATATACATATTTACTTTATTCCATATATTTTTTTTATAAAAACTCTTTGTTTATTAGAACTTATTTTATAAGTAATAAAAACGGGAGATTAAAGATTAAAAAAAAATTAAATAATGAAATTATTATTTATATAAATATGTTCCTTTAATTAAATTTTGGTGATTTTTTTTGTATTGTATAAATAATATAAATATCTTATAATTGAAAAAAAAAATATCCAAAAAAATTTTAATTATTTTTAAAATGGTTAAAAAATTTTAATATGAATTTTATTCTATAATATAAAAATCATAAATGTTTGTGGCTCAATACTAACAAATGCTTATATAAATGAAATTTAAATCATTAATCTAAATTTAATTTATTTTTTTTGGTTATTAATTTATTTTCTAAGAAAAAATAAAATCTCTATTATATTAAACATTCCTTTTTTTTAAAGTAAAAATCTATGTATTAATATTATGTTTAATATTTTTAATCTATAATAAATTAATATATAATTAATAGATTATATCTTATTAAATAATGATTTTTATATTTAATATTTAATTAAATTTACATGTCATTAAATTAAAAAAAAAAACTATTTTTAAGCATTTTCATTATATAAATATTATATAAATGAGAAAAACAATATTTATTACTATCATAATGAGTCATTTTAATATCATAATTTTATTAGAACATTCATAATATTATCATAATTTATAATAATATCCAAAGTAAATTAACTATAATAAAATAGAAAGAAATTGATTATTTCAGTAGTAATTTCAAATAGTTTCCAATAATACATAAAATTAAAATCTATAATAAAATAATAGGAATGTCATTTTAATTTTTATATACAATTTATGGTAATCTTTAAATCTTATTTTCTATTTTATATGCTAGATTTTAATTAATTTTGGATATATCACAAAGTTCAAAAAGTAGCCAAAATTAAATTAAAATTGTATGATAAAAATGTTTTCTAACTAAGCATGGTTTTAATATATAAAAGTTATAATTGCAGATCAAATGATTAATATTATATTATTGTTATTATCAAATTAATTTATCTTATGTTTTTTTTTTACAAGGTTACCATTTTTGAAAAAGAAATGTTACATTAAAAGAATTATATAAATTAAATTTAATTTATTTTTAATTACAATAAAGAATGCCATATATTTAAATATAATCTAGATTAAATATAATATATTTTGTAATTAAATTGTATATTTAACAAATAATAAAAATATGTATTCTAAGCATAAATTAATATAAAAAATTATATCAGATGAAATAATTTTTTATGTTAAAGAAATAGATAAACAAAATACTATATTTAGTAAATATATTTCAAAGTAAAAATTTTTAATTAAAAAAAAAAAAAGAACTTTGTTATGTTTAGTCATAACCTTAAAAAAATTAATAAATAAATTAATTATATTTTCTCTTTAATAATTTTTTAAAAAAAAAAAAAAACACTTTATTCTAGCATTGTAAAATTATGATAAAAAGTAATTACCTTATAAATTACATTTAAACTAGTAATAATAATTTATGTGAGTAATTAAAGTTTAATCAATTAAAAGTCCTATTATTTTTATTTTTAAATTAAACCATTTATTCAAATTTCATATTTATTTGATTATTATTATAATTAAGCATAATTTAAATGAGAGTTTTAATTTAGAAATTAATTGAATAAATAAAAAAAAACTCTATTTCTTTTATATTTTTACTTTGAACATAATCGCATTATTATATATTTTCCCTTCAATCCTTCTTATTAATAATAAATTTCTATAATTTTATATTATTTTATTTTTATTAATAATATAATAATATAAAATTTAAAAAATTTCTACTTAATTCATTTTAATATAATAGCTAAATATTTAATATTTTAAATATATTACTCTAAACCTATCCACTTTAAAATAGTATTATTGAATATTTTCATGCCTCCCTTTGCTTAGATAGTGATTTTAGATTTTGGTATACATTTGACTAAACTAATTAAGTTTTAAAAGACTGGTAAAAAGTTCATTTATAGCAAGACCGTTATGTTATAAAAAATTAAATATTTTTATTATCATCCTATCCAAAATTCATATTAATTATTTAACATAAATGATTTAAAAATGCTTTAGAATTATTTGTTCAATTTATAATTTATTTTTATTATATATTATACAGTTAATTTGTTAGATAAAAATTAAAGTATTATCATCATTAAAAACTTGTTTTGAAAAGGTATTAATTATAGTAACAAATAAATGAATTGAAATGTTAATAAATGAATGAATAATAAAATAAATAAATATTAAATTTTAATTAATTTTATATTACTCGTTTCAATACAATTTTGTTTGATACATTAATATATGTTTTATTTACTTTTTGTAATAAAAATATAATTGTAATTTAATTATTAATATAAAATTAAATTTTGTAATTAATAAATAGTATTATAAAATAACTTTTACTTATGTAAATTCCTGGTTTTAATATACCACATATAGTAAAAATTTGTGGTGAAGTAAAGTTTGAACTTTTTTGTTTAAATAATAATTAAAGTTTACAATTTTTATTTGATATCAAAATTTAATTTATATATATTATATTAATGTAGTACATTATTTGATTTGAAACTGAGAAATAACAAATGATGCTTTTTTTCATAATTGGATATGCCGCTGTATTATAATTTTAGGATATATTGTTCCTTCTAAAATTAAAATTTAATATAATTATTTATTTTCTTCTTTTTGGATCTTATTACTTTTTTAAAAATATATTATTTTTTCATAAAAAATTATGAAAGATTTTACCTTTGAATTGTTTGTTGCAATTAAAAATTTCTATCATAAATATTTATTTATTAATGTATTCTATAACCTTTATAATTTCATTTTTTAAGGATATAAATTTTATTTATTTTTTGTAATAATTACTTATTATATCTACACTAGTGTAATAGTTTGCAATAGAATACGATGAAGTTTCAGGTTTTCATTCTTTGTTTCAACTCTTTTTAGGTTTATTTATATTATCACGTGAAAACATCCACAAATAGTCTTAGAAAGAAAAAATACTATTAATTTGTTTTACCTTTTAACTTTTGATACATTCATCATTAATTTGTTGAGTAATTGCCGCATATCATAGTTTCATCGGTTTCATCTTATAAAATGTTTAAATAAGGAAATTTATTTGTATAACCTCAATTTTTAATATATTCTGGAATACAGAAGATAAATTGTTGGATAAAATATTTTTTTTCCTTATAAATTTTTATATTTCAATAAAAAACTATTATTCGTTATTCATACAATTATTAAAATTTTTTAATTAAAACTTTTATTCTAATTTAATCTTACTTTTCTATTTCATATATTCTAAATAAAATATTTTTAATTATAAGTTATTTATTATTATATTTATTTTATTATTTTTTATTCCTTTTTATATTTTTAGTATTTTTTTTAACATTTTGTTATAATTTATTATTTATTTTATTTATTTTTCTATATTTATTTTTTTTTCTATATTTATTTTTTTTTCTATATTTATTTTTGTTTTCCATTGCTAATTTAGCAACTGAATCAATTAAAATAAAAATACATGTAATTAATCTTTATTTTCTATACCGTTTTTTAATTCAAAGTAACAAACAATCTATAATAAAAATATAATGTATAAAAAATTAATATGAAACATTAATTAATATATAAGAAAACTACATAATTAAATAGAGAGGACTACAAATTTTTGATTGATTATACTTTGAAGTACTGACATTTTTAATACTATAAATAGTATCTCCTAATTCTTGAAAATGACTTTTTAAAGTGGGTATTAATTAAGAAGGTTTCAATTATTTCAATTCAAACTAATATGATTAAAAAAAATCAATAAAAAAAAATAAACTTGTAAATTAATAGATATTATTCATTATTTAAAAACAATTTTTTTATAATTATTACTATTTCAATAATAAATATTATGCCAACATTAATTATTTTTTTAATTTCCTTTTTAGAATATCCTTCACCTAATCCCATTGAGAAAATATTGTAACAAGATTTGAAACAATTCAGTATGGTATAGTAGTCAATAACTTGAGTTATTTGAAATACTTTATTTTCCTTAACTTCTTTTAATGATTCAATTTTTTCAACTCTAACTTTTTTTTTCTTAACTTTGCTATATTTCGTTATGCTATTTAATTCTTCCCAAGATTATAAAAAATTTATTATATTACTTTTTTTTTTTCTTACTTTTAATAGTTTTTTTTTTTTATTTCAGATTTATTTTCCTTTTTTTTTTTATCATTAAATTCTTGTTTAATTCTTCACAAAGTTTTAAAAAATTTATTATATTACTATTTTTATCAATATCAAACGAAATTTATGATAATATACTTTTCATTTAAAAAAAAAAAAAGTTGTTATAGAATTGATATTTTATATCAAAATTTAAATCCATTATTGGGTTTTGCCATGGGTTGGGTTATAATATTCAGGTAAGTATTAATGCACTTTCTAATTTACTATTATGATAATAACATTCGTCTAGCCGGCCTGAGAGGGTCAAAGTGTACATGATGCATTTCAAATTAGAACTTTATAAGTGGTGATTTAGACTATGCCAAATATACAAGCAATATTTAAGTGAAAAAATTAGGTTGACACGTGATCAAACTGACTATATGGCATTACCATTTTTTAATCTTAAAATTTTTCAAATAATAATTTTTAATATATTAAGGTATACAAAAGATAAATTATTGGATAAAATCTTTTTCTCAAAAAATTAATTACTAATATTTTATTTTTTTTCAAAAAAATATATTGTTGCACATTAATAAAAACAATTTGGTATTATTTATTATTATTTTATATATTTTTTTTTTTTTTCTCCAAATAAAACTTCAATTATAATTTAACACAGACATTCCATATTTCCTTATCTTTATAATTGAAGATTTTTATTTATTTTTTATTACATGTTTTATTTTATTTATTTTTTATTATTATGAATTTTTTCATAATTTTATAATTTTTTTTTTTAAAGTTCTTTTTTTTTTTTTTTTTATTTTCATTATGTGTAATTAATCTTTACTTTCTAAAGCATTTCTTAATTCAAAGTAACAGGAAGCAATCTTTAACTTCTTTTTTAATATTTTACCATTAGGGAGTTTAACAAATTGTGCTGAATTAATATTACCATCTTTATCATAAAGTTCCGCTATATCTTCTGGATTAGCTGTTTGCTTTTTATTGTCATGCTGATCATTATCAATACACTTTTCGAGAAGGTCAGAGAACCAGTTAAAGTATTCCATAATAATAAGTTTATTTTCGTGTATATCCAAATCATGATAAGTTCTTATTATTTCCTTTTTCATATTACGAATATTACTGTAGGATTCTTGGAATTTAAAGAACATTAATGAATTATTTTTATTATAATAAGTGAAATTTTTTGGTTGATTAGATGTAGGAGTTTTAACATTATCAATATTAAAAACGGTATCTCCTCCTAAATCTTGAATAAATGGTCTTTTAAAGTGTGTATCTAAAAAGTTTTCAATACTAATAAAAACAATTAAAAAAAAAATGATAAAAAGATATTATACATTTGTAAATTATTAGATTTTATTAAAAAGCAATGCTCTTATAATCATTAATTACTATTATTATTTCAATAATAAATGTTAATACTAATTATTTTTTAAATTTACCTTTTAGAATGGCTATTACCTAATTCCATTGTGAGAATATCGTTCCATGGTTTGAAATCGCTTTCCAGTAATTCTGTGCAGTAGTCGAAAGCTTGAGTAATTTGAAGTTTTGGCTCAATAGTTATTGTCTGTGAAATGTTTTCCTTTTTACCTCTTAAAAGAAGTACCATATTAAGAATAACTGACAGAGCTAATAAAGCTGAAACTATAATTGTAATTAAATTAAAATCACTCTTTTTTTCTTCTGTTGAATCTGGCGTGGTTTCTGTATTGTTATAAGAATGAAGCATACTTTTTGATCTCATAATTTGTGTTGCCACTGGAGTTGAAGCAGTAGCACCACCATTATTAGATGACTCTATACTTTCTATTACATCACCATTTTCATTTGTATTAGCCAATCTTTCACATTCAGGTATAATGGCAGAAAGAGTACCTTCAGCAGATTCTACTAAACCCTTTAATGTTGGTGATTTAATTGCATCTTTATATATACATATATATATAGTTTTAATACATATATATATTATATATATTATATATATGTATTATTTAATATTATATAAAACACTTACTTTTAATAATGTAATTTGGACTTTTACTCCATCTAATACCAACACTAATATTAAGTTTACAAGTAGTTTCTGTTTGATAGGTAATAATATATTTTAAAACGGGTAAAAAATATTCACCATATGGCATTTTTGGTGTTCTTGCTAAACACTCATAAACATAAAGACTTTTTATAAAGAAAAGGATTATTAATTTATTAATTATATTAAAATTTAAAAAATTTATATATATAAAAATGATGAAATAATTACAGATATTCATCACTTTTGAGTAAAATTTGAGACTCTTCTGTAATAGTTTCCTTATCCTTAACTATTTAAATATTATCATATAAAAAAATAATAATAAAAATTAAAGATTGTTTTTTTTTTATTATTATTTTATTTTATTTTATATTTATATTTATATATTTTTATTTAATTTTGTATTGTTACCTAAAACATTATTTACAGGAATCATATATTTAACTAATCTTTCATTATTACCATCCTTATTTTTAGCCCATTCACCAACGGTCATATCTTTTAATAAATATTAAAATATATTAAACATAAATTATATTTTAGTATTATAGCATTATTAATGTTAGTAGTATAATTTGTTAATTCCAATAATAAATTATATTTGATTAATATATGATAAGGAATTCTAAAATTAAATGAAAAAAATAAACAAATTGTAAGAACTTACCAAATTCTTTTTTTTTGTCTCTAATTTTTTGTTGTAATGAAACATCTTCTCCATAAAGAATGTCATTTAACTGTTTTGCTGGAATTGGTAATATGACTTCTCTTACCTTTTTTTCCAAAACTTCATTAAAAACAATTGGACCTGATGGTTTTGGTATGTTTGGAGGTAAAGAATATTTATTATTATTTGAAGCAGATGATGAAGTTTTATTGGTATCAGTTTTTTTAGTATCAACTTCTTTTTTACTCATTTTTGGTGATTCTTATTAAAATAAATTATCAACATCAATAATAATAATGATAATAATAATAATGTATAATAATGTATAATAATGTATAATAATAAATAAAATATAATTTGTGGATTTTTATTAATTGAAACACAAATATTTTAATATATATTAATATATATATTATGAAATATGAATATAAACTTACCGGTTTTTGATAAAGTTGTTGTAGGTGTACTTTCTTTATTTTCCTTAGTTACTTTTAATGGTTCAATTTTTTCAACTTCAACTTCTTTTTTTTCTACTTCGTTATCTTTCTTTTTAGTATTCGATTCTTGTTTTAATTCTTCAATTGATTCGAAATTCATTGAATTGCTAATTATTGATATCAAGTTAAAAAATAAAAAAATTTATAATTCATATTATTAATTTTATAATTGAAATATATAATTAAATTGTTCTACTATATCTAATATATTATTATTACTTTTCAGTTTCATTTAAATTTTCTATCATTGATTCATCAATACTTTCACTATCGTCGCTAATTTCATCATCTCCATAAATTTTATCAAAAATTTCCTGAGCATTTAATTGCTATAATATTTAAATATAATATTAACAAATTATATTGGTTGAAATAAAATATAAACTTTTGTAAACTTACTATTTTTGAAGTATTGTTTTCCCAAATAGTATTTAAAATTCTATACACCTTAGTCATATCCTTCAAATACATCTTAATGATATACTATTCATATTAAAAAAAAAATTGTTGTCATAAAAATAATTGTTTCATTAGAATCATATCAACATTGAATTTAATAAAATTTTTGACTGACCTCGTTATTTTCACTTTCATTAGTTTTAATTGAAATAATGTTATAAACCACACCAGCCTGACTATCAATTGAGATAATATCTCTAAATGGAATTTTATACTATATATAAATTGTGAATAAATTTACAGTTAAAAGATTTTCCATTGTATATAATTAAGATGTATATTCCATTAATAATTTTATATAAAATTACCTTTGTAACGTATTTAAAAATTTTTGAATAAAAGTAAATATAATCGATAGTTAAAAAAATACTTCCTTGAATAGTAACGCCATGCTGAATAGCACATGAACAATCTTTTTTTTTTTTTTAGATTTTTTTTTAAAATAAAAAAAAATATGTTTAATTTTTTAATTATAAATAATTAATATATTCTTTTATATTGATATATTCTTAAGTTACATACTATATATTAAATATTCGTCTTCTTTAATATCCTCAAAAATTGCATGAAATTCCTTATTTCTATTTTCGTATTGTTCATTTTGATAAATAATTACATTGGGTGTCAAATGAATATTGTTAATTCGACCTTTGAAGGAACGAGATAAGTATTCTCCATCCTCGTCTTCATCTTCAATTTTTAATTCATCATCTGATAAAGTTTCTACAATATCACCAGCCTTTTGATTATCTTCAATTGTATTACTTAGATTTTTTAATTTTTCATGTTTTGCTATTTCAAATGTATTCAACCATTCTTTTAATTCATTTTCACTTTCAGCTATAAAATTACAATACAATAATAAAAAAATTGATAATTAAAATTTTAATGTCTTTATTATAATCTAATCCTTATCAATAGGAATATAAAAAATTTTCATACCTTGTAAAATATACGTTCTAATAGTTTATTCATTTAACAAAAAATAAATAATTATAAATAGCATTAATATAACATAATTTTTATGTATATTTAAAATTTTTTTAATTACTTTTTTGCTGTTATAACAGAAAAACAGAATCTTCTTTCATTATTAGTTTCTTCTTTAACTTCACAAAGTAAGATATTTATTGGAGTAGATGTCCATACAAAGCCTCTCTTTTTTCCTGATGAACTTGTCATTGAATATTTAAAAACACCCTTTTTAATACTAAAATATCTTCTACTCCATCCTTTTTGATACTTTTTATATAGCCATCCTGATTTTTCATATTTTGGTCTTGATGAATCCTATTAATTAATATATTTAATTTATAATTTATTGATATTCAAAAATAAATAAAAATAAGAGGAAACATTTAAAATTAAATATACAATATTAATTATAATATTAATATATATATAGCCATAATTACATTTTCAAATGACTCTTTCATTTTATTGTAATATGATATATTCTATAAAAATAAAATAAATTGTTAATTGAGTAAATAGATATGTATTTACTATTATTCCTCCTTTCATATTATTAATAAGCACTTACTTCATCTAATTTGCTTTTAAGACTATTAAAATCAGGCTTTACTGAATTGAATGAATTAAGAATTGAGTTGTGATAATTAACATTTTCATTATAAAAGAAATTAAACTATAGAGAAATAAGTTAAATATGAGTTTACTTAAAATTAATATATTGATAATTCTAGAACATAATATTTAAATATATTGAAATACATACTATATTATGTATTAATTGATTTAATTTAGTTTTGAAAGTAATGATACATTCACATAATTCAATTCCATTAGTAATAAACTTCTTTTTCATTTCTTCAGCTTGATTATACATCTTTCAAATTTTATTGATAATATATTTGTGGTTTTAATATTAATTATTTATTAATCCTTTTATAATAATAATTTTTAAAATTATATTACTTCAGTTAGGACAACTTGATCTTTTGATTTTGATGCACCTGAATATTTATTAAGAATACTTTCATATTTATCCAATGATTTATCATATATATGTTTTTTTTCCTATTAATATATAATAAGGTTTATCTTAATATAAAAAAATAAAAGATAAATTGAATAAGATTTGTTATTACATAAATATCTTTTGAAGCAGCTTGACAAAAATCATATAATTCAGAAATAATTTTTTCAAATAAATCATCTACCTAAATTTAATTTAATTAAACGACATTTTACCAAAAAAAAAAAAAAATTAAAAAAAAAAAAATAAATAAAAATTTAGTTATAATTATTTTTATTATTATTGTTATTATGATTATGACTATGATTATGATTATGATTATAATAAATAAATAAGAATAAAATACCATATTAATTTTGTAAGAATATATAATACTGATATTATCGTTGAATATTTGAATAATATTTTTACTAATATTATCTTTAATTTATATACATATATATATATAAATATTATATATAATTAGTCATATTGTAATTTCATATATTTTATATTATTAAAAATTAATAGAATCACTATTTACCGAGAATATCTTTATCCTTGAATATCAAAAATCTTTTGATAATGCTGTCATTGAAATCATTACATTCTTTTATTTTTTATTTATATATAAAATTTTAACAAAGTAAATAAATAAAAAAGATACATGAGTTAATAATTTTTCATAAAATTTACAATATAGTACTTTAATTTAAAATTTACTCATATATTCTTTTGTATAAAGTTCTATTAATTTTGTTAGGCCATCAAGTAATTTAATAAATTCACTAAGTTGGTCTTCAAAATAATTAACACTTGCCCTGAATTTTGGTGAATCAATTGTTGCTAATTTCACATTGATAAAACATATTGGATTATATACATCGTCAGCTATTTTAGCTAAGTTTGCATCACTATTTTGAGTCATGCTATTATTATGTTAATATATTTTTAATTATTATAATTAATACATTAATTTAATTGAAAACAAATAGGATAAATAATTCAAATATATAAAAATTATATATATTTATTTTATATTTATTTTTAAATTAATTTATTACTTTTTTTTATTTTTATTTTTTTGCTTTTATCTTTTATTTTTTATTTATAACTGCATATAATTACATATAATTAAATTGCTATTTTTATTTTCTTTGATAAATGTATACTGACTAATAGATATAAAAATAATTATTCACTTTGTTGATGTTTTAATAAAAACATATTTCAATGCTAAATTGTTTAAATAAAAAGGATATCTTTAATTAGTATTTTCTTTTTTGTCCTTGGAAAGTGATAAAATGAGCATAATAATTAAATACCTACCTTAGCTATTTATTTATTTATTTAATAAATTTAATTTCTTTTTTAATATATTATATAAATATTGGAAATTTAATATTTTTACTTTTTCATAACCATTGAAATTTGAAATGAATAATTTTTTTATTATTATTTAATTTTATTAATTTAATTAATATTGTTATATTTTTCCTTTTATTCAATTATATACATATATATTTTTTGGATAAAAAAAAATAAGTGTTTTTCACTTTTAATTATTATTTTTTTATATATATATTTTATTTTCTTCTTTTTTTTTTTTTTTTTTTTTTTTAACCAAGAATTAAAATTTTAATTTTTTTTCTTTTAAATAATCTTAATACTTTCCTTTTATATTCATTATTAAAAAATTAATATAATTCAAATATTGTTTTAATTAAATTTTTATATATTAAATTAAACTTGTTGGATTTTTATTATTCAAAGAAACTTTAAAAATAATATCATTAAAAAAAAAAAAAATAATAGAATATACATTTGTCATTCATTTAAAGTATAAATAAATAAAATATTGATCTTAACAATTGATTATTAAGTTTTTTTTGTTAGTTAATTAATTATAGCAATTAATGGTGGATAAACCATAACTATCTAATAAAATAAAAAAAAAGTTTGTATTTCCTTTTCGATTTACATATTGAAAGTTAATAAATCATTAATAATAAATTTTTATATTAAAATATATTTTCAATAAAGATAAAGCATATATAATATAAAAAATAACACAAAAATTAGAAAATTTGATATAAATAATATAAAAGTGTTTAAAAAAAAAATGGTCTATTTTAATTATTTCATTTCATTTCAAATAAATAAATTGTTAACAATTAGACCAAATTAAAGCCAAACTAATAAATATACATAAGAACATTTTGTACAGATTTTTAATAAAATTTAGTATTATTTTTAAAGAGTAATAATTATTTCTTTTTAATAGAAAAAATTTCTTTAAAATCTATAATTAATTTATCGTTAATAGAATTTATTACCATACATTTATAAATAAGTATTATATTAAAAAGAAGCTAATTATTTAGATATACTATATTTTTACTATTATTACTGTTGTTTAAAATAAAATCTCTCTTTTTTAATCTGTAAAAGATACCAAAAAAAAAAAAACGACAGGTTTAAAAAACATATAATTCATTTTTTATAGTATTTGAGTTTTGAGATTTGAGATTAAATTATATAAATTAAAATTAACTAATAATATATCTGTAATATTACTAAATATATTTAAATATATATTAATATATTATTCTATTCATTTTATATATAAAGATATAACCTTTAAAAAACATAATATTACAAAGGTTATCAATCATTTTAATATATATTAATTTTTTATTTATAACTTTTTTTTTTTTTAAAAAAATAAGAAATTTATTAATTGAATGTCTTAATTAGAATTATCGAACCATTATATTAACTAAATTAAATTGACAAAATAATTTGATATTTAATCTATCTGTTGACTTTATTATCATTTTTTAAAAAGATATTATTAATTGAATAATAAAAAGAATAAGTAATTTAATTATTATAATATTATTTTTCAATTCAATTTCATTAAAAGAAATGCAATAGTCGAAGAGAGACTTTGTATAAAGTACTATATTGAAAATCAAAATTAATTTTAAACTTTATATATTTAATACCAATTATCAATTGGAAATATCTAATAATCATTAATCATTTATTTTTTATTTATAATTAATAAAAATTCATTTAATTAAATGTAATTCAATTATTACATATTTATAAATTTTTATAAATAGTAAACAGAAATAAATAGCATATAACATTATATAAGTAAAAAGCAAATTAAATATTTACCATTATTCATATAAGCAATAAATTCACTATAAAAATTAAAAGGTCAATTTATCATTATTATTTCTTGAAAACAATCTTTGGAAGATATAAAAAATTATTCATAGAGTAATTATTTGTATATCAAAAGTATGATATAAAATAATAAAGAAAAATAAAAATATTAATATTCTTTAAATAAAGTAGGTTTTAAATATATATAAATCATTTATTAAAATAAAATATATTTATTTAATTTTGTCTGAATGATTATAACAAATTTTTAGAAATCTAAAATTTTAACAATATTATTCTTATAAATAGCAATAGATATTTCAGTATATTCGAGTTATTTCTTTTATTTAATTTGGAATAAATTCTAAAAATATTTAAACAAATCAATTCAAGTTTTATTTTTATAGAAATTCAATGAAATGTCATTTTTAAAGTGGTTTACTGTAAATATCATAATATATATACAATATAATTTCTATTTTAAATTTTTATTATATAAATAACTTATTAATAATATATATAATAATATAAAGGGAAGTAATACTTCTTCTAAATCTAGCAATACTAGTATAAAATCGCTTGACGAGAGATATATTGGATTTCATAATGTATTATTTTTAAATATATTATTTATTCTTTAATTTTATAAATAATAAACAATATATTTTTTCTTTCTTTCTTTTTACTTTCTTACTCTTTTTTTTTTATTATTATAAATGAATATGTAATAAATATACTATAGTTTGGAAATACATGGTAATTAATAATTATATTAATTTAAATTAATTTTAATATTAATATATACTCAACTAATTAATTGTTAATTGAAAAATTAATATAATTGGTTTTTAATACATAATTTTGTTATAATTTATCATTTAATATTTATAAGTTATTGTAATTCAATATTACAAGCTCTTTATCATTGTGAACCATTCAGAGAATGTATTCAATTTTATAAACCTAAAGATACCATTCCATATTTAATACAGGATGAAAAATACAGGAATATATTTTTTAAACCGAAGTCAACTTCTTCATCTAAAAAAAATAAATTTTCAAAAAAAGGAAGCAATTTACCTACAACACCGGTCCAACAAAATCCAGAAAATTTATCACCCACTTCAAATATATCAACTATACCATCTAATTTATCAATAAAAAGTTCAGCGTCATCAAATGCAGGTACAAATGAACAAAAGGCTCCGAAATTAAGTAATAGAAGTGGCAAAGCTGTAGTCAGTGAAACTTTAAAAATTGTAAAAGAATTTGAGAGTGAAGAAAGTTTATTATGGGAATTAAAAAATGTATTTTTACAAATTTCATCTAATAAAAAAAAGCAAGGTTCAGTTGCTCCAAAACATTTCATAGATGTTCTTCAAAAAAAAAATGGTAAAATATTACATCAATAGTTATAAAAATTGAATTAAATATATTTGATTGACTCTGAAATGAGTTATATTTAATATATTTATTTTTATCAATATTTAATAGAAATATTTAGAGGTACTCAACATCAAGATGCTCAAGAATTTTTAAACTTTTTATTAAATTCTATTTCCGAAAGTTTATCAAATTACCAAAATAAATTATTAAAAAGATGGGATCAACATATTGAAGAAGAAAATAATAAGAAAAAAGCAAAAGAAGCAAAAAAAAAGGACTGTAAATATTATTATATATATATATATTTTAATATAATATAATCAAAATAAATAATTTTTTGATAGATATTTTAACCTTATTTTTTTTTAATGATAGTAGCACATGCTCAACCAAAATCATTATTGAATGTCGAGGAAATTCCAAAACAAAATATCTATTCTACATGGATCCATGAACTTTTTGAAGGAATACTTACAAATGAAATTAAATGTTTAAATTGTGAAAATGTATATACATTATAAATTTTAAATAATAATCTATAAAATATATTTAATTTTAAATTATTAGATTATTAATTTTTATTATTTTATTTTATTTTATTTTATTTTTCTATATAATGTAGGTATCATCAAGGGATGAATCATTCTTTGATTTATCAGTAGATATTGAACATAACACATCCATTTCTTCATGCTTAAAGAATTTTTCATCATCAGAAAGATTATGTCAAAAGAATAAGTTTTATTGTGATACTTGTTGTGGATTACAAGAAGCAGAAAAAAGGTATATATTGTTTTAATTTTAAGTTAATTTTGAATAGATTTGAATAGAAATATTAATAATCAAAACTCAAAATAATTTTATTTATTTATAACATATAAAACATATATATAAACTTATAATTGTATAAAAGAATGAAAATAAAAAGAGCACCAAACATTTTGGCCCTTCATCTTAAAAGATTTAAGTATGAAGAAAGGTTAAATAGATATGTAAAATTACCATATAGAGTACTTTTCCCTACAGAATTGCGTTTATCAAATATGGTAAATTAATATATTTATTAAAAGTTGATAATAATAATAATAATAATAATAATAATAATAATAATAATAATAATAATAATAATAATAATAATAATTAGAGTGATAAAGCGGAAAATCCAGATAGACTTTATAATTTAATTGCTGTTACTATTCATATTGGAAAGTAAGTTTTTAAGAAAATTATTATTTTATATAATATAAATTCTAATATTTAATCATTTGTCTTATAATAGTGGTCCATATCATGGTCATTATGTTACTGTTGTAAGAGGAAAAAGTACATGGTTAATGTGTGATGACGAAAATGTTGAGGTAATTAGTAATTTAGATAATAATTTATTTTTAATAAAAAAAAAAAAAAAAAAAAAAAAAAGTAAAAGCTTTTATATAATATATTTATCTAATAATCTATATAATTTTATTTTTATTTTTTTATTTTTTTTTATTTTTTTTTTTCCATAGCCTATTGATGAATTAGTACTTCAATCATTCTTCGGGGATTTAAATAATTATAGATGTGGTTACATTTTTTTCTATCAAGCTGATGACTTTAAGGTTGATTCTATGATTACTTTAAGAGATACTAGTAACAATAAACTCAATAATAAGGAAAATATTATAGAAGAATTAATTACTAGTAATGTCAATGAAGCAACAAATCCAAATACTCAAAATAATACATATTTAACTGCACCTGTAAACCCAATAAATGATAGTTTTTCATCAAATCCGGAAAGTGAAATTTTGGAAAGTGAACAAGATAATTCAATTGATTTAACTTCTTTAAATCTCTCTGAAGAAGTTAATGAGACTTTAGAAGAAAATAAAACAAAATAGAATATGCATGAACAAAAATAAATATAAAGTAATTAAAATAAAAAAAAAAAAAAAAAATTAGTAATATTAAATGAAGGGGAATAAAAAGTTATTTAATGAATTTATAATCATATCTAAATACATTTTTTATTTTAAATTTTCATAATAAAAATAATTATCTATTATTAAATATTATTAAGTAAGTAAATTAGTATTAGTCTTGTAATTAAGTATCTTTTTATTTTATTTTATTTATACATTATTATAAACATTATTTTATTTATAAATCTTTTTATAAATCTTTTTTTTTTTTCCTTTTTCTTTTAAAATTAATACACATAAGCTACATTTAAGTGTAATAATAACTTTTTTATAAATATATGTATAAAATAAAATATTATTCCAATATAAACATATAATTATATAATAATGAAAAAAAAAAGAAAAAAAAAAGAAAATTTTTTTAATCTTTAGTCTTTAAAATAAATACTTATTTGATATAATTTGTATAAAAACTTCCATTTTAAATCTTAATTTTATTTATTTATTTATTTATATATTTATATATTGTTTAACAATCAAGTTATTTTGTTTTATAATTTTTATTTTTTTCGTATATTTATTAAAATAATTGCTAATGAATATTTAATTGAAAAAAAAAAAAAAAAAATTAAATCCTTTATTTAAATATTAATTTATTATTTTCATTTATTTTCTCTTTATCTTTTTCTTTTCTAATTCCAAAACCTTTTGTACTCTTTCTATTATAGATTCTTGCACTGTTTTCCCTGGTACCATTTTACAACTTTCAGCATTATATGGTGGACTAATAGTAACTTCATCCATAACAACAATTGATTTATTATTCCATGAACATGGCATTGTTTTACTAAGAGCATCAAAAATTTGTTGAGCTTCTTCAGTAACCCAACACCAATTCTATTTTGACGTTGGAATTCTTCCTTTAATGCCTTCTTTTCTTTATTAATGATATCATCAATATTTACTGGACAAACTGGAACAAGTGTAGATAATGAATTGCTGTATGGATCGTTTTGATTCTTTTTAGGTTTTGATTCTCCTTCAGTTGTTGAGGATGTTATAGTATCAGTAGTTTCATTATTATTTTCTTCTGTTTTTGTTGATGAAGATGTATTAGATATATTTTTAGTATCATTCTTTGACTTTGTACTATTGGATTGAGCTTTTTCATTAGTCTTTGATATATCATTGCTTTTTTCATTTTCAGTAGTAGCTGTTTCTTTTCAGTAGATGGTATTGAAATTTCCTTAATATAACTGATTTTAACAATTCTGAAGTTATACTTTGGATGAGTTCCTGGAATTTCTACACCATTTTCTGGTTTACATTTTTGTTGAAGAACAACAACATTACTAATTTTATCATATGTAAAAATTTGACCTTCAACTTCTTCTCCATTTTCTAATTTCAACTTAACCCATTGAGCCAAGTGTGGAAATTGAGAATGAAGGAGTGAAAGCTCACTCATCGCTAATTGGTTTTGCATTTTTCTTTATTATATTTATTATTATTACTTTATTTATTTTTTTGTTTTTGTTTTTATAAATTTGCTATTGTCTAATAAATTAAATATGTGGTAAAAAATAAAGATTAAATATAAATAAATAGTTAATAGTATAAAGACATGTTTTTAATATATTGATTATTTATTAATTTTTGTTTATTTTATACCATTATTGCCGTTTGAAGTAAAATTCGAATTAAAACCAATTTTTTTAAAAAGATTAAAATTTTTAGTCAGACATTTTGGTGTTTATATATATAATGATTAAAAAATAAAAAGGTTAGATATAATTTCACAACGTTTATTTTATATTTGTTAAATCAGATAATAATTATATTTTATTTATGTTAATAATAAATAAAACATTTCAACTTATAACAACAATTTATATCTAAATATTTTGATATAGCAATTAATAATAGTTGAAAAAAAGGTAATGTGTATTATGCTATATTAATATCTTTTAGAATTAATTTGTCTCTTTTCTTTCTCTTTTCATTTTTATTATTTTTTTTTTTTTAATTTTTAATTTAGTTTAATTTTATTTTATTTTATTTTACTTTATTTTACTTTAGACTTTACTTTATATTTTTATCTTTAGTTTTCAAAATATTATTACTTTTCAATCACCCTAATCCATTTAATAAATATTACTTTTTCTATTTTTAAATCTTGTTTATTTTATTAATATATCTTTAGCAAAAAATATTTAAAACTTAAAAATACTTTACAATAAAAGGGTTTATTATATCTATTAGAATGTATTAAATAGATTAAGAATAATTATTGTAAATAGCTGGTATTTTTGAAATAAAAATAACAGAGGAAAAAATTTTTATAAAAATATGTTTAATCCATTAAATTATTCTAATAAATAATATATATAAATTTTTTAATAAATATTTTAATGCAAAAATTATTATAATAATTTTAAAGTAGATCAATTAATTTTAATTTATTTTATTATCATTCGTTTATTAATTAATTATTATTTTTTTTAAAAAAAAAAATAGTATTTTTTATCATTTTAAATATTACTTAAAAAAAGATAAAAAAAAAAAGAGAGAAAAACTCGTTTCTATTTTAAATACAAAGACACAATATTTGTAATATCTCGTAAATTCAGTGTAGTGTAATGAGTAATATAAAACATAAAACAATATATAAAAGTTTTATTATTACTTTTAATAAACTATAATGCTATACATTATTGTAAATTTATCTTAATACCTCAAAATACTTTTCACAGTTTTATTATATTCCTTTTTTTTATGAAGCATTTATATATAATATTTGTATATAATAATTGAAATATCAAATACTCATTATACATGAAAAAATAATAATATTATTATTAATATATATTCATGTTTTTATTTCTTATATATTATATTTTCTTTAATATTTTTTATAAATTATTTGAACAAATATTTATATAATTATATAGAATTTACAAAATCTTATAAATTTTATTTTATTAAGAAATATTGAATAAAGAATTAAAAATATGATAACGCTATAAATATAGTTTTGATGTTTTTATATTTTTTATATTATAATTTAAGTATTTGTTACTGGCATTGATTTAATTTTCTGTTCTAATATTTCATTTTTTCTTTTATATTCTTCTATTTCTTGTAAAACTTTTTGTTGATATTTTCTTATTTGTTGAAGCTCCATTTTTTCTCTATCTTCAGCTTTTATAATAAAAGGATAAATTTAAAAAAAAAAAAAAAAAAAAAAAGATAAATTAAAAAATTTATTTTCATTATTATCATAATTTTGAATCAGTAAATGTTGTAATATATAAATCTATATTGAAACTTACTATAATTATTTATCAAATATTCTGGTTTATTATCTGATATGTTGGATGGGGTTGTTAAAAATTTATGCATTGATTGAACAGGTTCATGAAAAACCTATTTAACAATTTTTTGTTAGAATTTATTAATTTATTTAATATATTGATTTTAAATGATTATTTAAGATAATCAATTTACTACTAGCATAATAATAAAATTACTTTTTTATTTTAAAAATTTTCACACATACCAATTCATCATAATGATCTGAAAGTACTGGCTTTTTTCCTTGAAGATTGGTATCATCCTTTGGATAGAGTTGAAGTTGATGGAAAAAAGATATGTGTTTTTCAGACGGATCTTGAAAATAAAGTTTAATTAAAATTTCAAATTCACCCCAACCTGTTTCTGAAACCTCATATGGAAAAGAATCCACCACTTTTAATTTTTAAAAATTTAAATATTTAAAATTAATTTATATATAAAAATATATATAAATTGAAAAAGTAAATAAATAAAATATTAGTTTTGCTATATGTCTTTTTTACACTACCTCGATTTGGATTCTCAAAACTCTCATGTAGACGAAAAACAACTTTTTTTATATACGTAGAAATATCTTCACCATTTACACCACGAACAAATACCGTCCAACGATGAGTATGTCCATTTTCAAGTTTTTTTTGTAGTGGTACAGCATATGAACCATAAATAATTGGTTTAACAATGGTTACATTCTATTTTTACATGTTTTAAAATATTATTAATGAATATTCTCTTTTTTAATAATAAATTATTAATTATTATTATTTTGATATATTATCAACCCTTAATCTTTTATTTGAATTTCCTTGAATTTTACTTGTTGACATAATAAATAATATAGTATAATTAATTATTCATTATAAATTAAATAAAATGGTATAATAGCAAAATATAGAGTGATTAATAAATCAACATATTAATGTATTATCAAAAAAAGAAAAAGAAATTGAAATAGAAAATTATTATTTGAAATATCAAATTTCAAATATCTGAAAATTTTTTAGAATAATCTTATATTTTTTTCTATTTTATTTTTTAATATACTATAATATTTATTTTTTTATTTAATTAAATTTTTTTTTTTTTTTTTATTTTGAAGATTTAAAATTATTGAATTTATATAATTATTTTATTATATTTGCTGCTATTAAAAAAGCTCTTAGTTTGTTTTATCCTTCTTTTATATTTTTATTAAATAAACTAAATTACATTAAAATAATGAAAAAAAGAAAAACTAAACTAATTTATCTTTTGGTGTACTATTAAAGAAATTGTAGATAAGTCTAGCGCTCTCTATACCAACTAGTGGATTTAATTGATCAACAGTCATTTGACTTAATTCATAGATATTTTCTACATTGTTCATAATAATTCTATAATTTTTATAGTTTACACCTGGTATCGATAGTAGCATTTCTTGAGGTGTAACATTATATTGCGTATAAGGATTATAGGATTTTTCTTGATTATTTTTTTCCAATAATTCTGTTCCTTTTGATAATGCTTCTTGTTCATCTGGTTCCTTCTGACTTTTCTTTTTTTTTTTTATTAAATAATGTTATTTCAAAAATAGGAATAATAAAAAATATAAAATTGTAAAATTAATTTAAAAAATAAAAAATATTAATATAATATTTTCTTATTTTCGATGATTAAGTATATGTTTTACTTTAATATCGTCAAACATTTCTGATGATGCATATGGACTAGAAGCCCATAAAATTTTTAGATTAGGAAAAGCAAGTAAGAGAAGGACGATTTTTGATTGAATATCTTCATTGGATATTTCAGATTTATTTACCGACTTATATTTTTATTTATGTTTTTGAATATTTTTAAAATTAATGTTAATGGATTTTTTTTATTAAAGATACATTTGAAAATATATATTAAAATATGCAAAATTACCTGTAGTAAAAATGATTTATCTTGATTAAATTCTATTAATAAAATAGGCTGTTTATAATAGGTAGACATAGACTCGACTTGGTTATATCTAATATTTCAAATGATTGAAATGTATATTGTTAAATATATAAAATCAACTAGTTATAATAAAATAGATATATGTTTTCTTATGAAAATTTTTTATTTAATATTAATATTTACAATCTACCACTTTTAAAGGATTGAATTAAATCATTAACACTTTTTCGTTCAACACAATGAGTTGGTGTTAAGATATAATCACCAACAATCAAAGTGCAAGGTTTAACATTTATTTCCTTTGTATGAATTAATAAGGGAAGAGAGCATCTAAACTCTCTTACATCAACAATAATCTTTTTATGTTTCATTATTAAAATTAAAATTCATGATATAATAATGTAATAATAATAAATGAATATAATTTCTCCTTTTTCTACTTACTTGTTTTTTATATCCCTTTTCCAATTGACCACCTGCTATCCTTGTATTTATTTCTTTCCAGAAGTCATCTTCTGGTTGCAATTTAATTCTACCATCTTGATCAATAGGAATTGACATAATCTATTCATTTATATATATTATTTAAAAATTATTTAAATGATGATTTTTAAATTTATTTACTATAAAATAAGATTATTTAAATATAGTTTAATAAAAATAATCCTTTTTTACACTTTTTTCTTTAATTAAACGTTCAAATGCATATTTTTCTCTTCTAATTTGACTAAGGTATCTTTGTTCCTCAATGGAATTATCATAAATTAACATATATACCTTTGGTATTTTTTTCTTTTTTAATGATGCACAATATATCTGTTAAATGAATAAAAAATATAAAATTATATTTTGAATATTCGATATTATTATAATTTTTTGCAATTTACAAAAAAAAAAAAAAAAAAAAAAAAAGAATAAAATAAGATAATATATATTATATATATTATATTTAATTTAATATAAGAAAAGAAATAAAAATTATTTTAATCTTACTTCTAAATTTCTAATAAAATTTAGATTTGGATCATAAATAATAACATAATCGGGACTAATATCCTCCAACATTTTATAATCATCTTCCATATCAGATTGTCTTAAAAATCGAGTATTTGAATATTCTCGTATAATAATATTTTCATCATCATTTTCCATCTCTTCATCAATTTGAATATCAAACGGTAAATATTCACCAAATTCTTGTTCTTCATCTTCATTTCTAAACAATTATATATATGTGTATGTATATGATATTAACATATAAATTTATATATATTGTATTACTTTTTTTAAAAACATTAACTATTCATATTCACCTTTTTTTTGTTTCATCGTTATCATTTTTATCATTTTCATCATTCTTTACTTCTAATTTTATTTTTTCTTCGTCATTAATACTATTAGAAATATGAGTCTGAATAAAGTTGATATTGGAAGAAGATTTTCCTCTACGTATTCTTCTTCTACTACCACCTACATTACCTGAATTATTTAAAGAGGCATAACGACCACCAGGTTTTGAAGTATCTTCTTTAAAATAATATTAAGAAAATTTATTTAAATTTATTATTCATATTTTATTAACTTATTTTACATCTTAACGTATTTACTTGTATTCTTTTGAAAATTACTGGTTTTTCTATCATTATTAACTGGTCCGTTAGGATTTTTATTAACATAAGCTAACTTTTTTTTCCATAAAAAGTAATTTTCTAATAATTTATTCATTAAATAATAACTACCATTCAACTCATTTTTTTTAAATAAAGAAAGAATCATTTTTAATTGTAATGATGTTCTTCTACTATTTACCATAATTAATATTTTTTTATTTTCATCTTTATAGAAAACACGTATTTATAAGATAATAAAATAACATGTATATATTATAAAAAATTAATAAATTTTCATTAATACTTTTTATCATTCTATGAAATCTTATAATAATATTTTTGCTACTAACTTGCATCCTTAAATTCTTTATATCTTTCTCTAATGGAACGCAATTTTAATTCTTCATCACCCTCTTCTTCTTCATTTTCTTTCTTGATTTCTATTTTAATCTTTTGTTGAGATGGATCAAGTTCTTCTTTGATTTTTCGTTTAATAGGGTCTATTTCTTCAAAAATTTCATATATAATACTTTTTAATACTTTCCATTTTGGTAGTTCTTCTAATATTGGAAGGGTATTTTTTGATAATAAGCGTTTTAATTCTGGAGTAACTTTACATTTTTCTAAATCTCTTGGATTTGTTGTGTTAATATAGACTCTATTCTTAGATAACTATATTACAGTAATATATATTAAGAAATAAATATATGTATTGTAATACAGATATATATATACCATAACTTTCTTTTAATTTTTTATACATTTAATCATTTTATATTTTCACATACAGAAAAAACAGTATTAGCGGCATCTAATAAGAGCCAAGGTGAATTTTCTTGTTGAAAAATTGAAGTTGGTGCATTTTCAGCCAATATTGTTTCCAATAAAGAATAAAATGCTACACAATCATATGATAAAAGATAACTAAGAATATTAAATGAAAATAAAAAAGAAGTAAATAACTATACAGAACATTCATACAATATATTTTGTTCTTTATTAAAATTTAAATATTAATATATTTTACTCAATTAATGAACGGATAGTTTTTAAATCGCCAACAATTTTTTTTGCTCGATTGCTAATGCTATACCAGATAGGATTTAACTGATTACGAACAATTTTATCAAAAGATCTAAATAAAGCATTTTCAATATTAAAATCAACATCTATCTATATAAACAAGAAAATACAAAAATATATATATTTAGTGTATTTAGTTATATAAATAAGTGAGAAGCTATATTAACGATTTCCAAAATTTCATCTATAAATAATAATTATAGATAATAAATATATTTTACATAATTAGTTATTTTTTTAATATCCAATAATGTTGCTTCTAAACATTCAATCAATGATGTTTGTATATTTTTCATGTTTGGTGATAATGGCACACGAATTTCAATTACTCTAATACTATTCTTTTCAAGTTCCTTTGATACAGCTAAATGAAATCTTATTCATATTTATTTAAAATAGATTTTAAAAAACATATATTCATTTAGTATTAATAATTAAAAAAATTAATATTATTAATTATTATTAAATTATCATTGATACCATAAAATTACCTTGGCCAAAAATATACATTTCTTAAAAATAAAGTCCTCATTGTTTTTTCTAATTTCCAAATACCATAAATAAAAGATTCAGGTGAATCTGAAAATGCTTTAATAAAACCAACCTTTTGTTATTGAAAATAAATAAAAGTTACTTTAATAAGTTTTTTTTTTTAATGATTTAATAATAGAAAAAAAAAATTAAAACTATCATTTTAAAAAGTTTCTATAATGCTTTATATATATTACTTTATTTTCTTGACGAAATAGTCTTAAAATAAAAGCTTCCATTGACGTTTCAGTGATACTAACATTTTTTTAAAAAAAGGGAGAATAAGAAATTTGATAAATATTATAATTAAAATATCATATATATACATATAGTTTATTTCATTCTTTTTAAATTTACATATATATACATAGGGAATTGGAATTTTAAAAATATTTACTTGTGAGCATGATTAATTAAAAATCCAGTAATTAAATGAGTAGGTATAGTCCTATTTAACATATCTACAACTAAAATTCTAGAAGTAATTGCTAACATTCCTCCTTTAATATATATTGCATGTCTATTTATTCACAAAAATAAAGTATATAATTTAATATATAATTATAATAATATAATATTCTTTAATAAAGTTTAAAATTTAATTTAATATTTAAAATCTTATAAAAAAAAATGTTGATTTCTCTTGAAATTTT
This sequence comes from Piromyces finnis, assembly GCA_002104945.1. Taxonomy (NCBI): domain Eukaryota; kingdom Fungi; phylum Neocallimastigomycota; class Neocallimastigomycetes; order Neocallimastigales; family Neocallimastigaceae; genus Piromyces; species Piromyces finnis. Next base: position 708,270 of record MCFH01000024.1, read on the forward strand.
AATTTTCAAAAATGACAATAATTATGATGGCATAAAATAGTACCTTTCTGAAGAAGGTGTTTCATTATTAATAACTTTTAAAAAGGACTGTCCATTTTTGGTTTTTTGTATTTTTGCCAATTCTTGTTTTAAGGATTCAATTTCTTGTTGAGAGGTATTTAATAATATTACTAAATTTTTATTATGGGAATAAATATTTAAAAAAGCCAATAATATTTTTCTAATACCAAGACCTCTTGACATGATAACAAGTCCATCACCATCTACCTGCTTCTTTTTATTACTTAAATTTATTTTATTTTCAGAAGGCAGTTTTGCGACATTTTCTGGATTTGTCATTAAAGTTGAAATGACTTCTTTATGAAATTTTAACAAATTCATTTTCTTTTCCTTTTTAAAGTTTAATGGGAATTACATATATTTAGTATATAACTATATTATATGTGTATTTTTTTTTAAATAATAATAATGTTTTATTTTAAAATTTCTATTCTAATAATTAAATTAACGATAATTTATGTATAAAAATTAATTGTTTCAAATTATAAAATATTCGAGAATAAAATAAAATAAAAAAATAATAATAGTAAATAGATAAATGAAATATATAAATTCTTTTTTTTTTAAAAAAAAAAAAAAAAAAAAAAACAGACTATTCCACTTTAGTAAACAATATAATATATATAATTTCAAAATTATTTATTTATAAATGCTTTTTTTTTTTTCTTAAATAAAAACTTTTTTTTATGGTTTAAATCATCTTTCATATATACTTTATAAAAAAAATTAATCCAAATTTTTAATTAATTATAGTGTATTAATTTGAAATTTTTAATAAAAACTCCTAAAACAAAGATGTGTTTATATATCTCAAAATTACAACAATTAAAAATACAAAAAACAGTCATAATAATAATAATAATAATAATAATAATATTTACTATTTACTAAAGAAAATGGTATGGTACTCAAGTAATGTATACTATGTATACTTTTTATACTTTTTTTTTCTATGTTTCTATTAAATATAAGATAAATTTTATTAATGAAGTATTAATAATATTAAAAATTCAAAAAATGTATCACAAAAAGAAAATATAAAAAAAATTAAAAATTTTTAATATTTAAAATTATCCATTTATTCCTTATTTTCTAAAACATTAACAAATCAAAATTTAAAAAATAATAATAATAAAAGAACAATCTTATTTATTTATTATATTTACTAATAAAATACTATTAAGATATAAAAAATCAACAAAGTTAAAATTTTCATAAAAAAAATATATATATATATATATAAAGTTTGGATTATAATTATAAAATCCAAGAGTTTTATTGACTTTCATCCATAATCATATATAAACATAATTAATTAAATTATCCACAAGAGAATTTAATTAATAATAATTTAATTATCAATACAAAGTTTTAATTACCATATAATTTTTCTTTGAAGAAAAAGGAGCAAGAAAAAATTTCATACTTTTTTATTTCTGTCAACTTTTAATCTCTTGCCATTTAAATTTATAAAGAATGTTTTAAATTATATATAAAAAAATAATTAATACTATTGAAAATAGGTGAAAAAATAATAATAAAGGGTATATTTTGCATTTTAAATATAATAAGGTTTTATCCTCAGGAAAATGGGAAGAACTAGAAAAAATACAAAAAATAATTTAAAAAAAAAACAATCAGAAGAAAAAGAAAAGGAAGCTATATTCGATAGTAAACTACTTACTAAAAAAGAAAAAAAATGGTTAAAAAATGATAATACTACACTAAAATGTAAACTTATAAGACAATATATAACTGAAGAGAATATTTTGAAATGGAAACCAATACCAAAAGCTTCAAAAAAAACGTTAAAAAAATTAATTAGTAAAACTTTAATAGAGTAAGAGAGATTAAAAAAAAATAACTTTTTTTTTTATTAGTAAATATATTATTAATAATGAATAGATATTAATATAATATAATTGATTTTAAATTTTAATTATATAGTTCAATGCCAGATGATAATGAAATTTTGAAAAAATTCTTAGTATTAGAAAATAGTATTTATGAAGAAATTGATAATTTATATGTTCCAAAAGAAGAAATATTATTAGAACATTTAAAGGAATCTAATGATAACCTTGAAAAACAAATAAAACAAAATTTAATAGAGATTCAAAAATTAGAAGAAAAATCAATGATTCAGAAATAATTTTATTACAATAATAATAATAATTGTTATTTATAAAGAACTAAAGAGGGAAATAGAGAAAATAATTAATTAATTTTAAAAGTTTTTTTTTCTCTGATTTATGAATTGAGAAAAAAATATATCCATATTGTAAAATTAATAGATTCTTTTAATAATACATATTACTACAAATTTTTGATTTTTGTATATATGAGCAAATTATTAATATTATTAATAATCAGTTTTTATTTAAGTAAAACAAAAATTTTGTTTTAATACATAATTTTAATAATTTAGAAAATATAAAAACTTTTCCTATCAATTTATTTAATTTATTTATTTATTTATTTATTTATTTATTTATTTATTTTGTATTCCTAAATAAAACAAATAAAATTAAAAATTAACAAAGTTATAAAAGATAAAATAATAGTAATAATACATATATTTTTTATTTATTTATTTATTAAAATAATAATATTGCATTAAAACTTTTTTTTTTCATTAAAAAATTACTTTTGAACTCTTGGTTCAAGTTTCAATGATTTTACATAGGCATCCTTTAATAGAATAGTAAAATGGAAAAAAAAAAAAAAAAAAAAAAAAAAAATTAATTAAAATATTTTTATTATAAACTTATATATATTATTTACCTCATCATTTAAAATTGGAGTATAATTAATAGCATTAATAACATTTATATTTATTTGGAATGGATAAGGTCTGTTTATCATATATTAGAGAATTATTATTATTATTATTATTATTATTATTATTATTATTATGAACTGTTTTTAAATTGTTTATATTTGTTATTATTTTTTTTTTTACCTTAATTGGAAGTTTTTAATCATCATAATGATATCACCCATTAACAAATATTTATTCATATTAATAACTTCATTTCCATTTTCATCCATTTTTACACTTTTATTTGCTTCATCAATATATAGTAAGTCTCTTAAAAACACACCTCTATAAAATTTTAATAACATTAATAAAAAATTTTATTATTAATAAAATAAATTTTCTTTTTTGTTAATAGAAACTTACAAATATGGTACACAAGGCAATTCACTTTGTCTTAAAGCTACTCGGTATGCAGCAAATGATTTTTCCGAATTCATAAGCGTTTCCAATTCCTTGTATTGGCGAGCACATGTTCTATTCTCAAGTATTTGTCTGGTTTGTTTCAATCTTTGAATTGAAACGCAATTTATACCAGCAATTATTGCCATTAATGTATTGTAGTTGTTATAGTTTCTAAGATGCTTTTGATAAAAATTAAATTTTAAAAATTTTTATTATTAGTTTTATTATACATCACTATTAATTTATTCATAACTTTTTAATTTAAAATGATTATTTCATATATATAATATATAAATATATATACCTGTGCAATTTTCATAAATTTTCCTAATACCTTGGCTCTATGTTTTGCTTTCTTATGTTCAAGAATTTGAGTAGTAACCCTAAAGTAATATATAATTTCAATTTAAAAATTATATAATTATTATTATTATTATATTTATTTATTTATTTATTTGTTTAAAAATACATAATGAGATAAACATTACCATGATGAAATAAAGTTGAAATGTTCAATACTTGCAGCAACAAAAGAAGATTCCATTGAATTTTTATCTCTTTTACCCCAAATATGCTGTAACAAATCACGAGGTCTTATTCTTTTAAATATTTCATATTCAATAAGACAAAGTTGTTGAGCAATTATTGTATTGTCTTGATTTAATATAAATTCAGAAGGATCAGCCATGGACATCACTGATGGATCTGAACTAAATAAAGATTTCTTGAAATTGATATCATCATTGCTATTAATACTGCTATGAGAACTATGATAAGAATGACGACTTTCCTTTCCTTTCACTGATGTATTTTCATTTTGATTAAGAGTATTATTTGATGATATTCTAGATAGAGATTTTGTTTCATTCGTATTATTGTTTGTTGTTGAAGATCTTTTACTATTAATATTATGTGATACTTTGTTCATTTTTAAAGCATCATTTATTGATAGAAGCTCATTCTTTAAGCACAAATAGTTTTGTTTAAAGACAATAAAGAAAATATATAAAAATGAAGTTTTATAAAAAATAAAAATATTTTTTAATACATTAAATAATTTTTATATTCATTTATCAAACAAAACTGTATTTTTATTTACATTATTTAACGAGTCAAATGAAGTATTAGAATTCATTTCCTTGGTGGGTTCATCTCCATTAATATTAGGTTTCACTGTTCCCGTTGATAATGTTGAATTATTAATATTATTAACTGTAATCGTATTGGAAGAAGTATCTGTTGATGCTAATGGGTCAATAGATTTAGGTTCTGACTCATCAATATCTGGAATGCCCCATGTTATTTCATTATCATTAATAATTGCTGGTTGACGGTATATTAAATTTTCTAGTTTAGAACAAAGTATAGAAAAAGATGGACGACAAGAGCAGACATCTAAAAATACTTGCAAAGTAAACCTCATCTTTGGATTTTGGAAATCTGACCAATATTCTGATATCCAATGAATTAATACATTACAAACTCTATTGTTTTATAATAATTAAATTTTTAATGAATAGGTGATTATTTTTTTTATATAATCAATTAATACTATTATATTTCATATATTTAACAATTATAATAATCAATTTAGTTTAAGAAAAGTTGATAAAATAAATAAATTACCTAAGTTGTACAGGATGTATAGTTGAACTATTTTTATTTTCTGAGCTATCATATTGTTCAAAACGATCCATCAATAAATCTAATAATTCGCTTGGTCTTAAAAACTTTCTATAGAAAATTAGGAAAATTTTGGTAAATTCAATTTCTATCATAATTTTAGAAATATATTAAATTTTACATTTTTAAAAATAAATATATTAAATATAAATATTATTAATACTTATATATATAATAATGTATAACAAAAGAAACATTAATAATAAATAAATAATATATAATTTATTACCTTGTGTTCCTTTAGATGTCATTCTTTCGATTAATTTATTAATAGAATAATTATTTTCAGTTTGTAATCTAAATATAAAATTAATAATAAAATATTAATAAATCTAATTTAAAAATTGACAATTTATTAATATTTTAATAATTACCCAGAATTCTTATAATTTTTAACAATATCACCTTCATGTATTTCATCGTTTCCAAGATCTCTATGGTTAATAAATTCAAGTATAAACGGTCAATATAAATATTTATTAATAATCCCATCATATTAAATTAATATTAATAAAATATATATTATATAACTTACAAAATATCAAAACCATGGATATTAGAGCCCTTTGGAATTTTCAAAGAACGCATTTTCATATTCATTAAAGTCTTTCTCCTTATATTTTCTTGTTCTTTTGATTCAGATTTATCAGATATATCACGTGGTTTAGTATCTTGAATATCCTCAACCATTGCTGTTATATAATAGAGTTAATTTAACTACTTCTTCTACCTATTTAAAAATTGTCGATAATATATGTAATTTAATTATTTAAAAAAAAAACTTACTGTCAATAGTATCACTATCAGTTGATATAGAATTAATAACAGAAGAAGTTGAACTATTATTAGTAGTGGTATATTCAGTTTCACTTTCATCATCAATAGATAAACGATAGAAATTAGCAATAGGATACATCACAACATCTGAATCATATTGAAGTTTAGTATTTTTATAATTTCCTTCTTTTTTTAATATTTCTAAAGGACTATATATTGGTTGGAAGTTATTTCCTTGTTTTGATTCAATAACAACTTTAAAAAGATATTAATAATATTATTATTATAATTCCTTATTAATCCATAATATAGTTTAAATAATTTTATTTTTTATTTACATTCAGTATACCCACCTTTATTCTTTATAAGCATTTCAAGAAAAACTTCAAAAAACATTTTTACTTGCTCTTCTATGGCTGCTATGTTAAGTTCAATAAATGGAATATTAAATATTTGTGCAATTTTAACACCAGCTTTACGTTTAATTTCTCTTCTTTGCTCATTAGTATTAGCTTTACAACCAACCAAAAATGTGGATAATGAATTTTTTGCAAATGCAGCTATTAATATTAATAAAAAATAGTTTATAAATAAATAGAATGTTTTTTAAATTTACAAATTTAATATTATATTTTAATATTAATAATAGTAATATTGATAATAACTAACCTAAAGCATCCGTGATACTAGTTAAGGAAGTTTTGTTTGTTACATCATAGCATATTATAACGCCATTAATAGAATTTGGTAACTGAATATTTATTTATTTTAAATTATAAACTTTTTAACATTTAATACTATTCATTTTATTTACTTAAAAAAAAATAATAATACCTTTGCCCATGTTATTTCCCCATTTTCACACACATTTTCATCTATCTCAATAATATTAATAGCATACTCGTAGCAATTTTTTAATATATACAATGTAGTACAATTGGTATTATCTAGATATATTTATAATTAGAATTTCAAAATTTTTGTTTTAGTATTAGTAATTAACCCTTTTATTAAAAAAAAAAAAGGTATCTGCTAAAAGTTAAAGAAATTTATTTATATTTACTCTCTGGAATATCGATTTTTTGGTATATATTTTTCAAAGTATTTACAACTGTAGTTTTTCCTACACCAGGATTTCCAATTATTACAACATTATATATTTCACTATTCATTATAGCCGTATATTTTATTATTTTATTTAATAAAGAAAATTCTAAAACTTTATAGATTTTTTTGTAATATTTTAATAATAGAGTATAACTTCAAAATTTAAAATAGGATATATTATTAAAGTGAAATAACCATTTTATGTTTATGGTTATTAATATATGGTATAATATTGTGGACTTTTTATTAAGATATATAGAAATAAAAAAATGATTTTTTTGTATTAAAATATTGAAATAAAAATTATTTTTATTTTTACTAAGTTATATGTGATATGAATATAACTAAGGATTAAAGTATCGTTTTATAAATTGAATTATGCAACAGATAATATATAATTTTAAAATAGGAATAATTTATTTTATTGCTTGCGATTGAATGTCTTTATTGTTTTATTTAATATTTAATTATTGTATATGTAAATTGAAAAAGTGTTGATTAAAATAAAAATGAATGTAACTTTTGTTTCTTTATTGAATTAATAATTAAAAAAAAATATTCTTTATAACTTAAAATAATTATAACTGATGATAATCAAGTATTAATGATAATTCTTCCTATGATATATAAGAAAAAAAAAGTATATATATATATATATAAAGATCGAAATTTACTTTTAAACTTTTTTTCAATTATCAATTTTTATACACTTTTTCAATATATTATTTATTATATAATATACTATGTATAATATATTAATGTATAATTCGTTGATGGTACAATATTAGATTTTGATATAAATGAAATTATATTTTTTTTGTGTAATATAAAAAAAGTTTAATTAATAATATTCTAAATTTTTATCCAAACCAATAAATTAATTATAATAAAAATAAATATAAATAAAAAATATGTTAAATTGAAAAGAAAAAAATAATATATAAAAATAAAACTTTATTTCCTAATAAACTTTTTACAAAATGAGCATACAGTTTAAACAGAAAATTCATACAAAATGATATATTAAATAAATGGTAATAGTTTTGAGTAGAAAATTCATGAAAAATGGCATTGATATACTAAACAAGCTATAATAGTTTTAAATAGAAAATTTAAAGTATATAATATTTAATAACAACAGTAAGATTCAAAATGTAAATGAATATTAATATCAATATAATAGAATGTAGAATAATTCTACTGTTTTTCGGTTAATAAAAAGAGAGGGGAAAAAAGAAAGTTATTAATTATGAAAAAGAAAATATATATGTATAAAAAGAAAAGCACATTTTATACTTTATTAAAAAACAGTAATATAAAAACATGAAATTCTAACTACAACATCAAAATAAATTATAAAAAAAAAAAAAAACATATTCTTTATTATGAGCATAAATATAATTTTAGTACATAATATTCTTTATACTATTATTCTCAAGAAAATTAATAATATAAAATAAATGTCATAAGCAGAATAATACATTATACTACAAGAATTTGATATAAAGATAAAGACAAAATGAATATAGAAATTTAGTATTCCTTATTAACCGCAAAATCTTTATTTTTACATTTTATTTATTTATTTATTTATTTATTTATTTATTTATTTATTTATTTATTAATCTTATTTTTAATTTTTATAAATATATTCTCAATTAAAAATTACATATGTTATTGGTTATTCATTATATATTAAAATATTAAAATACAATAATATTAAAGAACTTTTAAAAAATTAAAAAAAATTTTTAATATGAATAAAAAAGGAAATTTCATTTAAATTATTTTAAAGTTAAAAAATTTCAAATTTACCCACAACAAAAAATTTAGAAATTTTAAGTAAAAATAAAGGTAGGAAAAAAAAACTTTTTCAAAATGCAATTTATACATAAAATATTTATATATATGTATATATTATATAAAAATCCGTGAAATGAGCTAATAATGCTTTAACGAATTATTTGAAGCACCATATACAGGTCATTAGCAATGAGTTTTTATTATGATTGTATATTATTATTCGTTCCATCGATTATATTATAAATATAGGATAAAATTAATCTCATAAAAATGCTTTTGACTGATTGTTTTTCTAACATATATTGAGTTAAGTTTTATTAATTATTATATATAAAATATAAACAAACTCTTTTTTTCATATTTAATTTATATAAATATGTTTTAAAATTTTTTGGAATAAGAGGTTGATTTAATTATCATTAGATAGATTAGCTATTAATAAAGTGATACTACAATTGTAATTCAGTTAATAATCATAATAAAATAAGAAAGTAAATTTGGTAAAATAACAATTAATATTACTATAACTATAAAAATGGTTATTTATTAAATAATAATAGAAAATATAGTAAATAATTGAAAAATATTTTTTATTTTTATTTTTTCATTTTTCATGATTCCATAATATTTTTATTCATGAAAATAATCCCTAACCCTAGATAATAAGATAATATGATGATATGTATTTTTATTTTAAATTATGTTTGAGGTAATATGTCATTATAGGTAACTTATAGCATGCTATTACTGCTTAAATTAATAATAAAGAAATAAATATAATAAGTAAATTAAATTTTAAAATATTGTTAATAGTATAAGCAATAGATATTTTTTTCAATAAATGATATTTTTGACTATTACTTTAAAAATTATAGTATATTTGAGAAAAAAATTATAAGGCTAGGCTTTGTGTTAAAAAAAAAAAAGGACGTAATAATTATAGATAATATAATAATCATGTCTAATCTTTTTTTATAATCTTAATTAGGATTTATAATTAAATATGTAGTATTATCTTTCTAATTCTATTATTTTTCTTTTTTATTACTTCAATATATATTATGCTTATTGTTGTATTAATCTAAATTATAAATTATGATATATTTATATTGATAATTGAAGTATATATCTGAAAAAACTTTGGTATAAAAAAACTAAGCTTGCATTATAAATTATTTTTATTGCCTTTTTTATATAATAATATAATAATAAAAATCTAAAAACTATTTGTGTAAGTTACAGTTAAAATTGTAAATTGTTAAAGAATTTTAAAATTTCTAATAAATATTTTAAGAGAAATATCTTTTTTTTTATAGTTATATTTTTATTTATTATATATAATATAGGCATTTTTTAATTATTATTTGAGTTATAAAATTTAAAAAATATAAAAATAAAACTTTTAAAAATCTAATTTAAATTTTACTATTATTATAATCCTATAATTTTTTAACATTTGCTTTGCTAGTATATGTATATATTATTGTTTTTATTCTGAAGAATAATAATTAAATATATATTATTTTTTTATAAATTAGAAATATTTTTTTATTTACTCGTTTACTACAAAAACAAAGAAAACCGAATATTATGTCATAACTTATAATATGATAAATAAAATAATATACTCATAAACCTCATATTATCAATAAATATTTTATAATATATTTTAATAAATTTATCCATTCATACCTCACATTTAATATATTCTTCTCCTTATTAAAAACAAATACAATATGGGTAATAATGAATCAAACATATATGAAAGTGAATATAATGAAATCTTAAATTCGAGAAAAGGGAGACATGAATCCTTTAAATTTGACACTGGGAAAAGAACATTTAGAAGAAAATCAAGTACATTTAGTGTTATTAAAGTTGAAAAAACAAATGATTATGGAAATATATATATGGCAAATGATATTGACTTTGATAAAAATTCCCACAAGCTAAGACCAATATATTCCAATTTAGAATTATTAAAATCTGATGATAAGAATTCAAATGAAAATTTGAATGAAAATCAAGGTGGTGCGAGTTCCAATAATTATGAAGGTTCTAATAATAATGAAAATTTAAATATAAATAAATTAAGGAATTCTGAAGGTGAAATTAATCATAAAAAAATTAATGAATTAGTGGAAACTTTTATGGTATTAAAAAATTGAAAAAATAATAATTATTATTAATCTGATTTATATTTAGTATAATTAAACATCATAATATAAATAATAATATTTAATAGGATGAAATCAATCTTTCTCAAGATAAAAGAGAAGCTATTAGAAACATGTCAGATGAACAAAAGGTGCTTATGATTAGCTCACAAAGTAGTACTTCAACTGTATGTGTTTCTTTGCATTAAATACATTAATGTTAATCAAAATTATTATTTTAAAAAATATATATATATATACCATATAATTATATATTAGGAAATTTTATTTACTTTTATTTTTTATATTTTATATTACAATTTAAAAATAGAGTAATAGTGACAGAAAAGAAGAAGATGATGCTTTAAAATATATTCAAAAAATAAAATTAACACCAACATTGGAAGTTATTAAACATCTTTCTGTTTTACTTAGAACAAAGCCAATTAAATGGATAAATGATTTTGTTAATAATAAAGGTTTATCCATCTTACTTAGTAATTTAAATAATATTCAAACTGAAAGATCATCATATGAAGCAAAGTAAAATTTAAAATTAATTAAATAAATATACTAATACGAATAATAACAATAAAAGCAATAAAAATAATAGTTAATATATTTATATTAAATGCTAACAACATAATTATATTTTAATTATAAAATTATAATTAGTATTGAGATTGAAGAAATATATATTAAATGCTTGAAATGTATTATGAATAATAAGGTATAAATTTTTTTTTACTTATGGTACTAACAGTTTTATTTTTTATAATTATGAGAAAGATAAATATGAATATATGGGTATAACTAATATATATTATTTATTTTTTTAATTCAATAACAGGTCGGACTTCTTTCTATTATTCATTCAAAAGAATTTTTACCTATTATTTCAATGTCATTATATTCATCATCACCAAAAACACAAGCTCAGGTTTTAGAAATTCTTAGTGCAATATGTTTCATTGAAGGAGGGCATCAATGTGTCTTAAATGCTCTAACAGAGTTTTCTGTAATAAATAATGAAGTTTTTCGGTTTGAAATTATTTTTAGATGCTTAGAGTCCACTCTTAGAAATGCAAATGATAATGCCACTTATTTAACTAAAAAAGAACTTCAGGTAATTTATTTTTATTATTAGTAAATTAATTAAATGAGGAAATAATCAAATTTAATAGTACAAGGAATCTATATTTATATCTACATATTTTTAATCATATTTTATAATACTAAAACTAATCAATAAATCAATAATAGTTGGCTTGTTTTTCATTCATTAATGCTATAATTTGTGGTATTCCAGATGAGAATATTGTATTCAGAATGCATATAAGATATGAATTCATTACTCTGGGTATTGAGAGAATTATTAGTGTAATTATCATATTAATAAATTACAGTTATTAAATCAAAATCTAATAATCAAAAAAATTAATATTAAAGAAAAATTTCATAATACATATATTTTATTTACATTATATAGACTATTGAAGATATTAATGATGAAAGATTTTCTAATATAAAGAGACAAATTTTGATTTTTAAAGATTTAGCCGAAAGAGATGAGAAAGAAACATATTCAAAATTCACTGATTCTTCATTCGATATCAATAATCCTGATGAAATTTATGCTGTATTAAGAACAGGTTTGGATTCATCTTCATGTTGGCCATATTTTGTTGATATTTTAAGACACTTTTTGGTTATTCCTGGTAATCATGAAACAAGGTATAAGAATAAAAAAACATTTTTTATTAACACTTTTTATTATGATTATTTCTTATATTATACTAATTTTTTAAATTATTTTTTACTGTTAAATAAAAAGAATGAGGTATTGGTTGATCATTTCAAAAATAATTAATCAAGTTATTATTCAAGAAGAAAATGGAAATCCTGATCCTGATAATGATCTTATTAATATTAATATGAAAAAACTACTTCACGAAATTGGTATTTCAGAGAGAGCTAATGAAGCTATTGAAGAATTGAAAAAAGCTCGTGAAGCCTACAAAAAGAGAGAGAAATATTATGAAAATAGAATTAATACTTTAATAAAAGAGAATAGTAATAATTATTATAAACATATAAAAAAAATATTTATATTTTATTATTATAATTTTATTTTAAAATATTTTAATTTCTAATTTTTATTATTCATTTCTTCATTAATAGATGAATATAAGGATTTAAATAAACAGTTTAATAGCATTTTAACAGAATTACAACTTAATAACATCGTCGAAACAAATAAAAATAATAAATTAAAAATTAATGAAAATACTGTTAACGGAATTTTGCTTATTAATGATATAAAAAACAAAAAATCTGATGATGAAAATAATAATAAAAGCAATCTTTATGAATATATAAAATATACACCAATTCTAAGAGAGTTAGAATCATTGAAAATAATAGAAAAGGATGATGAAGATAACTATCATATTATTAATAAAGATGGAATTAATAAAGCTAATATTGAAAAAGAATGTGAATCTAAGAATAGTATTGACAGTATTTTAGATCAGTTAGAACAATACAAAATATCCAAATTTAGTATATTCAATGATGAAGATAATCAGGAAGCTAAATTTAATTATTTAATTAATGATATTGTCAATAACTTAGTCCATATGAAAATTATTAATAATGATAAAGAACACAATAAATATGAAGTTATAAATAAAGAAAAAATGGAAATTCTATTAAATACTTTAGAAAAGGCATCAATTATTCAAAAAAATAAAAATGGAAATTATTATTTCAATTCTTCAAACCAACCAGAGTTACTACTTTCAAATAATTCTCATAATGAGCAATTAAAAGTACAGATTTATGTTGAAGATCCAATAACTAAATCTATAGACATTAAGAAAATATGTAATGATGTATTATCCATGTTTTCAAAATGTGTTACACTTGATGAAGATAGTTTAAATAATATCAATACGCAAGTTATATATAAAAGTCTTATCAATGTATTGAAAGTAATGAATCTTTTAGTTTATGAAGAAAATCAAAGTTTCTTAAAGATTGGTGATACTAAAAAGTATTTAATTGATGAAATAAAAATAAAAGAAAGTATAATTGATGTCCTAAAATTATGCAATGTATTAGAAAATCCTGATAAAAATACAAAAGAAAGTATAAAATCCATGCAACATTTAGATATTATTCAGAAACATATTATCACTATAATAAAAAATAATCTTGTTTCTCTAAATAATAATGACTGCTTTCAATTTGATGTTAATGAATTATATAAAACAATTCTGGATTTATTAATGAAAAAAGAAATTATATATATGAAGAATGACATCTATAAAATTAACACTATAAATAACTCGATTAGTAAAAATGAATTAATAGAAAAAATATTCGAATTCTTAACTGATAAAGAATTAATTACCAAAGATAATGTTGGACAATATACTACTTTAAAAAAAACGATAGAATCTCACCAAATTAATATAAATAGCATTTGTGAAAGCATTATAAGTGTTTTAGAAGATTACAATTATTTAACAGAATTAAACGACGGGTGTTTCAATGCTAATATTAAAAATAATAGTTTCTTCTTTATTGACAAAAATACATTATTTAAAGCTATAGTGAATTTATTAACAAATAAGCATTTGATATATATAAAGAATAATGAGTATATGACTTCTAATGATAGTTTACAAGAATTTCCTTTAGATGATATATTTAATAACATTATTAATTCATTAAAATTTAGAAACATTCTTAAGATTAATAATGATAATGAAGAACAAATGGTGTTAAATCTTTCTTTTAATAGTAATGAAGAAATATCAAAAAGTATTATTTATAGCAACATTAAGAATATGTTAATAAATAATAACTTATTGATAGAAGATAATAATCAATTATTAACACATGAATACATTATTGAAAGCTGCGCAATTTGTAATAATAAAATTAATTCAATATTAAAAATATTAGATTCATTAAAAATAATAAATTTGGATAAGAATAATTCAGATAATATAAAGATTGTAAAGATTTTCAATAATAAAAATGAAATTTCTAATATTATTGAAATAATATTAAAAAAATTAATAAAAGAAAACAGAATTAATAGTTATAAAATATTCTATGATAATGAAGTAATTGTAATGAATAAAGAGGATATAGAAATGAATAATGTTATAAAAAAATTATTAGATATTGGTCTAATTGATTATGATGATGATAATAACTTTAATATACATATTAATAAGAAGCAAAATATATCAAATATTGAAAATACATTGATGAATAAAGATATGGAATTTTCATCAAGTTCTCTTCTTAGTACAACTTCTAAATGGAACGATGATGATGACGTATTATTAGATGAAGTTACAATTAAAAATTTAATGAGTAATGGAATTGTAAGTCTAGAAGATATTGTTGAAAAAATGATTACTTTATTAAAAGATAATTATGTTATTGACATTCCAAATAACAAAAATGGTTACATCAATATTGTTAATGGTATTATTCTGAATAAAAAAGAAACATTGTATTCTTTAATTGATTTCTTAATTGATAATAACCTATTAACATACGACAATGAAGGTAAACACTATCTAAGTGGAAAAACACATTATAGTATACCTTTTAACAAAGATACTTTTAATGAAAAGTTCATGAATGCACTAAAACATTCTAATATGATAACTGAATCTGATCAGGGTGCTATTTTAAATGTAGATACTAGCAACTCAAGTATTATGATTGACATTTATACATTAATAATTGATATTATTGACCTTCTAAAGAACATGAATGTCATTAGTGTTAGTGATAATAATAAAACCACATATATTTTAGATAATAATAAAAATGTAGATAAATCAACTATTAAAACTATTATGGAACAATATATCAAAAAATATAATCATCTTGCTTTGGAAAGTTGTGAAGCCAATAAAATTATAAATTGTGTAATTGATATTATGAAAGAAATAAATATCATTTCATCAATTGATTCTAAAAACTTTTCACTGAATATGCCAACTATTTATGATTATAATTTTGATGTTATATTATTAATAAAAGAATTATTTAAATTTATTGAAGACTTATTAGGAAATGATGAAAAAGATAAAATATATAATCTTTCAATTGATATTATATTAGAACAAAACAATTTGAATAGTAATAATCTTGAATTATTAAAGGATAAAAAATATAGAATTCCTTGCAAAGAAACAAATAACCTCAAAAAAATAAATGAAATTTATATTCAATTTATAAACCATTTAAATGAAAAAAATATAATAGAATTTAATAATAATAACTATCAATTAATATTAAAAAAGAAGACAATTAAATTTACTAACATTTTCAATTTATTATTAGATAAATTAGTAAATGAAAATGTTTTTGGTTTAAATGATAATGTATATTATATAAAAATAAATAAGAATGATGCAATTGATATGCCTTTCATAAAGAAAAGTATTTTCAAGTTATTATCAAATAAAAGATCAAACATAACACTTTCTTCAAGGATGTTAAGTGAAAATAGTCTAGTAGACTCAATCAATAAATTAAACGATTCCATAAGTAATGAAAATTCAGTTATAAATATTTTAATGAATAATAATCTTGTTAATATTAATGATTCAGGAAAATATAGTATTTCCAACTTAGTAAAACTCTTTACTAATAAAAACAACGATAATACTTGTAATGAAACTATATCTAATATATTTCTTCATATATCTTATTTATATTATTTTCTTTTTTTTAATTAGTCTATACTAAAAATAATTTTTAATAATATATATTAAATTGAAAATATATTTAGGTAAGATGTCATCATCAAATTCATTGTCTCAACAACCAATGACATCGTTAGAAAAACTACTAAAACCACCACCTCCTCCAATGATAGGAGGAATACCACCACCACCACCACCTCCTCCTCCAGGAGGAGTGCTACCTCCACCACCAATTCCAATGATAGGAGGAATACCACCACCACCACCTCCTCCTCCAGGAGGAGTGCCACCTCCACCACCAATTCCAATGACAGGTGGAATTCCACCTCCACCAGGTTTAATGAATGATAACATAATGCCCAAACGAAATCCATGTGTTCGCCTTAAATCATTCAACTGGACAAAACTTGATAACAGAAAAATTGATAGTACAATATGGAAAGAAATTAATGAAGATGAAAATAATACAATTCTTGACTCTACATGGAAATTAAATATAGAAGAAATATTTTCAGAAAAAATTAAAACAAAAAAGGAAAAAAATAATGGAAATACAAATATCGACTCAAGTATATGATATTTTATATAATAAATTCAAAAATTATTATATAATTTATTTAAAAATTAATATATTTTTATTTTTTATTACTATAATATAATATATTAGACAAAAAGTCAAAGATTACTTTCCTAAATAGCAGAAGATCTCAAAACATTGATATTGCTCTTAAAGGTATTAAATTAACTCCTGAAATAATTAAAACAGCAATATATGAGTGTGATATTAATATATTATCACGCGACGCACTCACAGAACTAAAAAAACTTGTTCCCCAAGATGATGAAGTAATATTAAAAAGAAACAATATTATAATATATATTATAAATTAGAAATAATTGATAATTTTCAATATTAAATAATCATATTAATTTTTATTATTAGATTAAATTAGTTAAGGAGTTTGAATCAAAAAAAGAAAAATTAGCAAACGCAGAAAAATTCTTAATGGAATGTGTACAAATTGATAATTATTCAAATAGGTTAGATTCTTTATATACAAAAAGTTCATACGATGAACTATACGATGATGCTAGTTCATTAATTACATCTATAAAAAATGCATCATTTGAAGTCAGGAATAGTTATAAAGTTAAACAACTATTATCAGTATGTATTAAAACATTAACTAAATTATTAAACAATATTACAGCGTATTTATATTTTTTTCTTTTATTAATTATATTTATTTTCAGATCATTTTATCCATAGGTAATTATCTTAATACGGGTCAAAGAGGGGGCGCATACGGTTTTAAACTTAATGCCCTAACAATGATTATATTTACGAAATCATCAATAGATAATAGAAATTATTCATTAATGAACTTTTTAGTAGACTTTGTTGAAACGAAATATCCTAGTTTATTAAGTTTAAGCGAAGATATGCCAAGTATTGTCGATGCTGGAAGAGGTAAAAAAAGAAAAATTTATAATTAAAAATGTAATTTTTTTATAAAGGAATTTATAAATTAATTAATTTTTATCAATATATAATTAATATAAAAAAAGTAAATATGAAGGATATTAATGTTATAATGACTGATATCAATAAAAAATTGAGTGGTGTTAATGATACATTAAAAAAAATCAAAGAAAATTATCAAAAGAAGTTAAAAGAAATTTTTTTAAACGATTTTAATGCATATTATGATTATATTAAAGATGAAATTGTAGACGAAATAGAGGAATTAAAATCAAAAGAAGATGAAGATAAAAATGAAAATAAGAATTCCAAAAAGAATAGATTTACATCCATATTAAAATTTGTAAAAAATAAGAATAAAAATAATAAGGAAAAGAAAAACAAAAAATCTAATGCTGAAGATGAAAATATAAATAATGACAATGAAATTGGAAATGAAAATCAAAGAGATAATGCTGAACTAATTGATGAAGAAAATATAACTGATTTAACAAATCTTATCACTGATGATGAAAAGGTTAAAAAAGAAATTGAAGAATATAAAATTGACACAACAAAAGAAAAATTCAAAACTGAAATTGTAAAGAGATTTAATGATAAGTTCATATCAATTATGCAACCATTTTATGATGAATCAATCATAAATTATGAGAAATTAAAAAATCTATTAAAAGAAGCAAATGAAGATTTTGAAAATCTTTGTATATTATTTGGAGAAGATCCGGAAAGTACAGAACCATGTGAATTATTTACTTTATTTAATGATTTTTGGAGACAGTTCCAAGTAAGTATTATTATATATACATATATATTTTCTTTTACCAAAAATAAATAATTATATAAATAGTTTTATAAAATATTTAATAATATTAAAATATTAAATTAATTATAATTATAGACTGCTAAAAAAGAAAATGCACTTTATAAAGAAAAGAAAGAAAGAGAAAAAGAAAGAGAATTAAAATTAAAAGAAAAGAAATTAATGGAAAAAGACAATTATTCTCAATCCAAAAATATATCTGACCAAATTATTGATAACATTATTGATTCAATCCGTTCTGGAAGTGCTTTTGCTCCAAGTAAAAAGAAACTAAAACAAAATAGTAATGATGGTAATAGTAATGACAATAGCAACAGCATTAATGATAATGAAAATAAAAATAAAGAACAAGAGGTATTAAATGATGAAAAAAATAATTCTCATTTAACAAATAATAATATTAGAAACCAATATAGATTCCAACAATTGCAAAATAGTTTGAATAATCTCACAAAACATGAGAATGCAACATCGTCCAATGTTATATTAAACATGAAAGATGATAATAAATCTAATAACAAATTAAATATATGTGACTTTAATTCAAAAAGTATTATTGAATTATCAGCAATAAATAATGATGTTGCTAAATGTTTGTGTAAAATTGCTGATAATGAAAAATGCAAAGATGTTGATATATAAAAAATTTAAAAAAAATATAACATTAATTTTTTTTAATTATTATCATGCTTATCATGTTTTCATCATTAAAATTATATTTATTAAAAAAAAACAAATAAGTATGTAATATATATAACATTTATAATAAATATCTTTGAAATTTTAATAAAAACTGCTATTGTATAATTAAATTGTATTTTATATTTTATTCTTCCTCTTAAAAAGATTTAATTTACTTAATTTGAATATTAAATAATGCGGTTCAAAACGATTGAACATAATATTTAGTTAATATATTGAAAATATTAAGATTTTTGTTTTAAGAAAAATGATTAATAAGAAAATTTTATAAATCTCCGAAACTGTAAAAAAAATTGAAATAATCATTTCTTTTCTTAAAATTTTAAAATTAAAATAATGTACAATAAAATTATCAATTTAAAAAAAAATTAAATATAAATTTTCAGAAAATAAATATATCCTATTAATCTAATTTATGAAATAAATATATTTAAATGTAATGTGTTCTTTTAATTTTCTTCTGTTGTTTTAGTATAATTTTTTATTATACATAAATTCTAAATAAATTTAAAAAGTAATATAATAATATTACATTTTTTTTTTTTTGTTTTTTTGTTTTTTGATTTTTTTTTTTTTTTTATTCATTTGTTTTTAAAAAATCTAAAATATTTACTAAATTAAAAAAATTATTAAACCTAAGTATAAATGATATTTACTTTAAACCAACATTTTCTAATGTAAATAATGAATTTAAAATAGATAAAATTGAAATTTTATTATATAGTTAAATTTTAAATTAATAAAGTTTTGATAATTTCGACTTTCTTATTTAATTAAATTATGTTGTTTTGAAAAATATATATATATATAACCTATTATATTATTATTTTTTACTATTAAATTTTCTTGGAATAAATTAATAAATATTTTTTTTTAAAAAAAGGGAAATAAAAGTTATACTAATATACCCTTTATATATACATATATAAAAACTTTGTAATATAAACAAAATACTAATATAATATTTATTATTTAAAGGTAAATTTTTTAGAAGACATATTCATGTATATATATATAATTTATTGTAGTACATCAAATAAAACATCTATGATAATAGTATTCAATACAACCTGAATATAAAATATATATTTTTAAAATATATTTATAATTTCAAAATGATATTTTATAATATGAAAATCATTTAAAATGGGTTAGTAATACAGAAAAAAAAAAAGCTATATATGTATATATGTATATATATTTACAACCCTATAATATTAAAATAACAGAATAAATATAAAATTTAAAAATGTTTTGATGATACTTTCAGAGATATATTATAATAAATAGTATCACGGTTTTTAACATACTACTTGTCTTTATTAAAAAATAACATATACTAATGGAATTAAAAATTTTATATAATCATAAAAAATTTTTAAACTATATACTAATAATACAAATTTATTAAAAGTCAAAGATAATAAACAGTTTGAATATAAGAAACACAAAGTATTAAAAAAATACAAGTACATAGGGTTTTATTTTATAGTTACTCCTCAATATGGGTAATGATAATTCAAAAACCTCAACTGAAGATGTTAGCCCAAAATCTAATATACATGGATCACATACTAATGTGAATTCAGGACATGGCCATAATGGTCATAAGAGAAAGAAGGATATTAAAGTAATTAATACGGAGGAAATTAGTCCAAATAGCCTAAAAATGGAAAATAAACCTATGCCGCCAATAGATGAACTGGTACAAATGTTTGAATTATTAATGGTAATTTTACAGAAATTAAAATTAATATGTACATATACAATTTCTAAATAATATATATAAATAATTTTGTAATATTATATAGGATGAAATCAATATTCCAAGTAGTAAAAAAGAAGATTTAAGAAATAGAACAAATGAACAGAAATGGATGATGATTCAATCACATATTAGTGATAGAGGAGTAATATATTAATAATACATATATATAATATTATATATTAAGAAAATATATAAATATTTAAATACTTTATAATAATATAATATTAAATATATTATTATTTTATAATTCGAATATGATTATATACAAAATTCATTTTATAATGTTATGTATACTCAAATAAAATATACCAAAAAAAAAATAATATATATATATATAAAATTATATTATTAAAATTCGAAAACAAAAGGGAGGTGATCAAAAAGATGTTGTAGAATGTACAAAAATTATTGAAGAAATTAAAACAGCACCAAGTGTTCAAAATTTAAAAAATTTAGCCATTTTATTACGATCTCAACCTATCAGTTGGGTTGCAGCATTTGTTGAAGGAGATGGTTTAGCTGTATTATTACAAAATCTAAGAGATATTAGAGAAGTGGAATATGAGTAAAATATTAATAGGATTAGTTATAATATTATTATTTATAAATATATATTAAAAAATAATAACAAAATATATATTTATAAATTATTATAATTATTTGTTAAAATAAAAAATAAAGAAAGAATACTGAATTAGAAGAGCTATACATTAAATGTTTGAAATCTTTCATGAACAATAAAGTAATAAATAAAAAGATTTCAAATTTGAAATAATTATTTAATTAACAACCAATATTATATATTACATATATATAAATAGATTGGTTTAACTGCTATTATAGAAACTCCAGAATCTTTGCTTACCATTACTATGTCATTGCTCTCACCTTCATCGAGAACACAAGCACTTGTATTAGATATTCTTAGTGCTGTCTGCCTTATTGCCCATGATAGTACTTTAAAAGCAATTACTGATTTTTCAGAACAAGTTAGGGAATTTCATAGATTTGAAACCGTTGTTCATTGCTTAGAAAAAACACTTCACCATAAAGATGAAAGAAGTGAAATTGCTGCTGCTAAAGATTTACAAGTAAAATATATGTTTTTTATTAAATAATTTAAAATTATATTATATTATTCATAATTTTCTTATATCGCAAATTATATTTTATAATAAACTAATATGTATATTGGAATATAATATTAAAAAGCTGGCTTGTCTTTCTTTTATTAATTCAATTATTTGTGGTGTAAGTAATAATGATATTGAATTCAGAATGCATATTCGTTATGAATTTCTAACTTTGGGGATTGAAAATGTTTTTGACGTAAGTATCATAATAAAAATATAAATAATAATTATCATTCAAATAATTTTTAATTTATACTATAATATTTACATTTACATATATTTATTGTTATAAATACCATTATAATTAAATATATTTATAATAATTTACAGGCTATTTCTGAAACTAGTGAAAACAAATTGGTTCATACTCAAATAGATGTTTTTAGAGATGTTATGGAAAGAGATGATGAACAATTATATAATAAATATGAACTTAAAATAAAGAACATGGATTTAGATAATCCATCTGAAGTATATAAAATTTTAGAAAAAACTTTAAGGAATACGAACTGTTGGGCTTATGTAATTGACGTTTTCAAACATTATTTATTAATTCCTTCAAATACAATGTTAAGGTATTGTTTAATTTATAAGAGCATAAAATTAAATATTTTATAAATTTTTAAATATAATTAAATATAATTTTATATTTATTTAAAATAAATTATCATTTGTATACTGCGTGATTATAATTTTTAATCAATATAAGAGCAAAATATTGGCAGATTATTTCTAAATTACTAACACAATTAGTATTACAAAAAGAAAATGAAGATCCTGATCCAAGTCAAGCTCTTATTCATATAAATTATAAAACAATTATTAATGATCTGGAAGATGACAATAAAGCGAATATTTTAGATCTTAAAGAAGAGCTAAAAAAAGCAAGAGAAGCAAATAAAAAAAGAGAAAAGGACTATGAAAATCAAATTGAAGAATTAAATAAAAATATGAGTATGTAAAATTCATTTCATTTAATTTTCATTTTCATTTTATATATTATCCATTTATAAAATAATTATAATAATAATAATAATAATAATAATAATATATTTATGAAAATTCTTCATTAAGAAACAACAACTGAGGAATTAGATGAGTACAAAAAATTAACAGGAGATAAAAAAGAATTGATTTCAATATTAAAAGAGCAAAATAATAAATATGAAAAATTATTAAAAGAAAAATTTACAAATGCAGAAGAAGCTGAAAAAATTATTGAAAAAATAAAAACTGAATTCAAGGGACCATTAACAATTGGTGTATCATTAAAAGATATGAAGCCAAATGAGTCTAGCACAACACCTGTTGCTCCTACAAAAATTGGTGCTTCAGCTCCTCCTCCTCCACCACCACCTCCAGTTGAAGGAGGTGTTACCCCACCACCACCACCACCTCCTCCTCCAGTTGAAGGAAGTATTACTACTTCTATACCTCCTCCTCCACCAAATCCAATGGGTTGCACTACTAATGTCCCACCACCACCACCAATGCCAGGTATGGGTGGTGCTCCACCACCTCCTCCACCAATGCCAGGTATGAGCGGTGTTCCTCCTCCTCCACCAATGCCAGGTATGAGCGGTGTTCCTCCTCCTCCACCAATGCCAGGTATGAGCGGTGTTCCTCCTCCTCCACCAATGCCAGGTATGAGCGGTGTACCTCCTCCTCCACCAATGCCAGGTATGAGCGGTGTACCTCCTCCTCCACCAATGCCAGGTATGGGTGGTGCTCCTCCTCCTCCTCCAATGCCAGGTATGGGTGGTGCTCCTCCTCCTCCTCCAATGCCAGGTATGGGTGGTGCTCCTCCTCCTCCTCCAATGCCAGGAATGGGTGGTGCTCCTCCTCCTCCTCCAATGCCAGGAATGGGCGGTCCTCCTCCTCCTCCAATGCCAGGTATGGGTGGTCCTCCTCCTCCTCCAGGATTTGCCCCTCCTCCTCCAATTCCAGGTATGGGATATGCAGCTTATCCTGGAATGATGATGAATAACGGTATTTAACATGTTTAAATTATCAATTAACAAGATTTTCATATAATATTAGTTTTTTATAATTTTAATTAATAATATTTATATTTAAAAAATTAATAATAATAAAAAGGTTTACCTCAAAAAGTTTCAAGAAGAACTCCTGGTGTTAATTTAAGAGCATTGAATTGGGTAAAATTGGATAATGCTATGATCAGTAAAACAATTTGGAAAGATCTTGACGAAAAAGATATTGATAAAAACTTTGATAATACATGGAAATTAGAATTCGAAACAATTTTTGCTTCAAAGACTGTTGGAGGTACTAAAACTGCAAAAGATCAAACTGTACAAGCACGTAAGAATACAAAAAAAAATTATTTAGTTTATATTAATTAAAGCTTTTAACGAATAAACATTATTATTTTTTTCTATTTTTCTATCTTCATTTAGCTAAAAAAGTTGAAATTACTTTCTTGGATGGAAAACGTTCACAAAATTGTAGTATGTATTTATTCCTCTTTTTTCTCTCACTTTCTCTTTAAATATATATATATATTTAGGATATTATTTATAACTTCTTAAAAATTAATAACTAATATGAATTATCTATTAAAAAATAAGATATTATGTTAAAGCATATTAAGCTAAATCCTATTGAGAAAATTGTCCAAATTATTTATGAATGTGATGAAACCATTCTTACTAAAGATTTGATCTTAGAATTACAAAAATTCATTCCAAGCAATGATGAGGTATATTAATATCAATTATTTAAGTAAATATATATTTAATGATTTTTATTAATTTATTTTTTTTATTTCTTATGATATGTGCCATACTAAAATTTAAGGTTAATATGATTAAAGAAAATATTGCAAATAAAGCACAAATGGCAACGGCTGAAAGATATTTAACAGAATGTTCAACAATCAGTTTTTATGAAGATAGATTAAAAGCTTTATATACAAAATATTTCTTTGATGAATTGTACGATGATGCAAGTTCAATGGTTACATCATTAAAGGGTGCAACTAACGATATAAAGAATAGTAAAAAAGTCAAGGAATTATTAAATGTATAAATCTTTCAAACTTTTATCAAAATATATCAATCTCAAGAAGATTAATCAAATACTAATAAATATTTAATATTATTATTTATTATTGTTGTTATTTATCTTAAAAAAATTTAAAGATTATTTTATTATTAGGTAATCATTTAAATACTGGAAGAAGAGGAAATGCCTACGGTTTCAAATTAGAAAGTATATTAAAATTAATTGATACTAAATCTAATATGGATGGTAGAAAGTATACATTACTTCACTATTTATGTGATCTGGTTCAAAATAAGTTCCCTGAGTTATTAAATTTACATGAAGAATTAACTAACATTGAAGAAGGATCAAAAAGTAAAAATAAATATATTAATAGTATTATTATATTCATAATCACTTATATATTACATTTATTTTTAATAATTGATATTATATAAAAGTTACTATTCCTGATATTAGACAAGTACTAACTTCTATAAGAGTTGGTTTAAAGGATGTTGAAACAGCATTAAATAAGATTGAAAAGGCTAAAGAATTAAAAAAAGAAGAACCTCCATTCCCTGATAAATTCCCTGATATGATGCAAGATTTCTATAAAGAAGCAAAAGAACATTATGACAAATTAAATAAACAATTAGATGATGTTGAAGAAAACTATAAAGATTTATGTAATAAGTTCGGTGAAGATCCAAGTAAAATGTCTCCAGAAGAATTTTTCGGTATATTTAAAAACTTCTGGAACCAATTTCAAGTAAATATATTAATGACAATGAGATTTTATAATTTATTTTCAATTATAAAGTATATTTTTCTAATAAAATAAAAATTATTATTAATGAAATAAATAGCAAGCGAAAAAAGAAAATGAAGTATATGATGCCAAGAAAAAAGAGGAGGAAAAGCAAGCCAAGAAAAAAGAAGAGCAAAAGCAAGCTAAGAATAAGCGTAATAAGGCAGTACAAGATACTAAAGGATTTACTGATGAAATTAGTGATGAAAAAGAACATTCACCAACTGGAAATAAGGTTGAAGAAAAAGCTCTTGATGATATTATTAACTCCATTCGTACTGGTAGTGCTTTTAATTCAAGCCCAAAAAAGAAACCTGGTGCATCTTCTCGTGTAGGAGATAAAAAAGACCCAACAAGAATGAGCGCTAAAAAATTACAAAGTGTGGATGCCCCAAAAGATCAAACCAATAACGTAGCTAAATCAGTAAATTTTCAAGCTTAATGCATCATATAAAGATTTTAGTTTTAAGATTTTTTTATATTCATTATAAAAATTTTGTAATGTTAAAATAATTGATCTATAGTCAATTTAAATTATAATTACATTCATATATAATAATTCATTCAAACTTTTAAATTTCAATTCATTAATTCCACAAATATTACTAAATATTACATAATATGTAATATAATATAAAATACTGTATAATGATGCATCAATAATTTTGTTTTTAAAGACTTAATAGATTTACATAAAAATTAATTTAAATATCTTTAAAATATATAT
This sequence comes from Piromyces finnis, assembly GCA_002104945.1. NCBI lineage: Eukaryota > Fungi > Neocallimastigomycota > Neocallimastigomycetes > Neocallimastigales > Neocallimastigaceae > Piromyces > Piromyces finnis. The sequence continues at coordinate 735,267 of MCFH01000024.1, forward strand.
ATATATGATTTAAACAGAAATATGATATTTTTATGACACCAATTCCATAATAAATTTTATTATCTAATTATTTAATAGAAATAGATATATTGTAAACAAAAGAAAAAATATATATATTTTAATACTCATATACAAAATTAAGTTTATTTTATCTTAATAGTTTTAATAAATAAAATTTATTATATTATTTCTTAACCCTTTCGAGGTTCCATTAAAATTGAAATATTTTAAAGTATAAAAGTATTAAGAACTCATATTTTATTTTATTTTATATTTATATCTTCATTATTTTTATTTATTATTTATTATATAAATACGTATTATCACCTAATTTAATGTAAAATTATAAATTAAATAAATATACACTAATAAAAAAAATTGATAGACTAATAATAATGAACTATTCAAAATCAAGCAATCTATTATAATCACTACTAGCCCATTCTCTAAATTTTTTCTTATTACATTTTAAATTTAGTACTTCAATTATGTATTTCCTGAAACATAGATAGTTGAAATTCTAAAAAAAAAGAAAATAGTATTTAATCTTCCGAACTACACTTTCCGTCAATAGACGTGCTAACTCTAAAGTTCATGGCATGAAAATTTTATATCATTAATGATACTATTTTAGCATTTTAGAATTAGAGAGATATACCATCAATAATATTAACTTCCCACAAACTAAATGACCCGCAAACTTGTCACCTTCGATAGCATATTATTATTATAAAAATCTTCAATATAAAATTTTCTAGAATGAGTATTAAATATAAATGAAGTTTCTTTTGGTATTAATAAATATACAATTATTATCGATTAACCCATTAACTTTTAATAAAACTCCATGATAAATAAATTCAAAGTTATTAAAATATAATATAGTATCAAAATATGAAATTATACAAATCACTTTTAAAATAAATACAACGTTTTTTTTAATTACTAGAAGAGGTATATTTAGAATCCTTAATATTTAAAAATTAATATTAAAAAAATTATTAATCAGAAGATTCCAAATTAGCCTAAATTATTAAAAATACTAATAAAAATTGAAATATATAATATTTCATTTATCATAATCCTAAAATACACAATCTATAATGTAATAATATTTAATATAAAAATAAAAATAAATAATTTATAAAAGTTTATTAAACTATATAAAATAAATTTACTAATTCGATATATAATAAAATATATATATATAATATAAATAATATATTATACATATTTTTTTTTCTTTACTACTTAAAAGTCAACATCCATTGAATCTGTACCAAAACTAAATATTTGATTTTCATTAATTTCATTATATAGATTTGTAGTTGTTGTAGTTACTGTTGGGATAGTATTATTATCATAATTTTCAGTGCGTGGAAAATCTTTTTTATAATCAAATAAATCTGTATAGGAAGTTTTATTTAATTCAATTTTCATATTATTAGGTTTATAATTTTTTATAGTATTTTGTAATTCTGTGTTATTTCGAGATATTACATTCATTAATGCTGATGAAGTAATTGGGGAAGGTGATGTAGAAAAGGATGAAGATGATGAAATATTACCTCCATACAAATGAGAAATTTCTTGAAAATATGGTATATCAATTTCTTTACGATTAATTGAGGATAAAGTTAACAAATTATTATCAGTATTCATTAATAAAGGTGATGGAGATATTGGAGATATTGGAGATATAACACTTGTATTCATGCATGAATTTGAATTGTTGTTTTGATTTATGGGTATCGAATTTGACGAATTATAAGGATTATTTAATTTATCAGGGGATTTATTTAATGAAAGAAGTGGTAATTTATTTGTAATTATTGCAGAAGTTGGAGTGGATGAATTAGATACATTATTTATATCACTGAATGAATCTTGATTTGAAATATTATTATTTATCTTTATCATTAAATCATTTGAAGGAATATTATTTTTATATGATTTATCATCATTTATTCCTGATAATTCCTGTAATGTCTGTTTCCAGGAAACTGGCTTAAATAACACTACTTCACCTCTAACTGGTTCATATTTATCCTGTTTTGAAATTGGGGAATAATCGGAATATTCAAATGTATTGCCATCATTATTTAATATAGGAGATCGATATGGACTAAAAATAGATTTCTTTTCATCAATTTCTTTAGCAAATGTTGAATAAGGTGGATCTGAAGAATTTATACCTAAATTCCAGTGGATATTTCTATTTCTAACTGAAGTAGGTAAATTAATAATTAATTTTGAATTCATTAATTTTTCAGTTGAATATATATCTTTAATTTTTATAGCAAAATTAAAAAAAAAAAAAAATAACGATAAATGAATAAATAAAGATTTTGATATTATTCAATTATAATTATAATTAATATTATTGGTATGGTTGTTATTATATTGAATTATTTATATTTTCATCATTATTAAGTTACTAACATATTAAAAATACTAAAAAAATAATTTTGAAAATTAAAACTAAAAAGTATTTACCATTTATTTCTTTAAGGTTACTTTCTTCTTCTTGTGTTAATTTACTTTTAGATTGTTTGATTTCAGATATTGGTGATGATGAAGGTATAATGTTATTAGTGTTGACTGATTCATTAAAGTTCAATGAAGATAATAATGATAATGATGAAATGTCAGAAGGTGAATTATAATCTTCTTTAATGGAAGATAAATTACTATCAATTTTGCTTCTATTAATAGATGATATTGACGAAAGGGAGGAAAATGAACCATCATCAGATTTTAAGAGCGATGAAGGTAATATAGGTGTAGATGAACGAACTGGAAGGTTTACATGTCGTTTTGGATTCGGTGTTGAAATTGCTATAGGTGTTGAAATAAATACGGGAGACGTTGACGATGAATCATCCTGTGACGAAATAGTGTCTATATTAGTATTAACTTTTATTGATTTGTGTGAAGGCATAAAAAAAGAATCATTATCATCATCAAATTCATATGAATTATTTAAATCTAATTCCTGAGAACCATTAAGATATGAAGAAAAAGTATTATTTTTTACTTCATTACTATTAACAATATTCTGTGAAGAAATGGTATTTTTATTGTTTTTATTTGTATAGGATATTTGTAAATTATCATTAGATCTTTTTAAATCTGAAGTACTTAAATTATAAAAAAGTCTCCTTCTTTTAAAATGTTTATCTCTTTTATTTTGTTGATTAGGGATATACTCTTCATCACTTAGTTTGCCATCCTCATTAAAAGTAAGTTCATTTTCTATTTCATCATCATCTAAATAATGAATTAAATTTCTTCGAGTTTTTGTAGTATTTTCCGTCATATATAAATAAATAAAGTATATACTGTACGTAAAGCTATTGATTATATCTCAATTATTATAAAATATTTAAAATTTATAAATTAAGAAATATTTGAATATTACTATCTATTAAAAAATTAAAAAAAAATAAAAAATAAAAAAAATATATACTGTGAATAATCATTATTTTAATTTTTACTATTTAATTTATGGATTTTAAATTCATCTTCAAAAAAAAAAGTATTAAAAGGAATATTGAATACTACTTTCATTTTTTTAATTTAATTTTACTATTAACATTACATTACTATTTACTTTAATTAAACTTCGTTTGGAGTTTAAATGTTATTTATTATTCTAAACTATTAAAGCTTCCAATATGTATATTTTAACAAGCTCCATATTATACAAAATATTTATGTAATTAAGTTTTTTTTTTTTTTACTTTATTAAAAAAAAAATTCTAACATAAATTAATTTTTAAATTAATATAACAAAAGTTATTACCTTTTTAATAACACAAAGAAAAATAAATAAATTTATTAGATTGAAATTGATTCAAGTATATAAAAAATAAAGTAGGTATTGAAATTCATCTCATAAAATGTATAATGTATTTAATTGGAGGGAAAAGAAAAAATATATATATATTTTATAGCATTTTTCCTTAAATATAATTTATATTGTACTTATATTGTAATACAATATAGAATAATGAATTTGTTTATTGTTAAAAGTTTATTTTTTTTTTTTTTTTTTTTGTTTAACAGTTATAAATTAAAGGACAAAACCACAAAGTTAAATTAATTCTTCTCAATATTAAATTTTTTTTATTCTAATTTAAATTTTCCTTTATGTTGTTTACTTCGTTTTGCAGTTTATGTATTAATATTATTAAAGGAAAAGAGGAAAAGAAGAAGAAAAACAAAAAACTAATTTATATAGTGTAATCTACAGCAATACTATATTACTTTATAAAAAGTTTTATTATATATAAAGTTTATAAAATTCATAAATTAAATAAAATTTGTTTTATGATTTGAAATTTATTATTATAATTTAATTTTAATCATTAATCATATTTATATTAATTTATTATAATTAATCATATTGTTAAAATTTTTAGGTTTTAGTATTTATTTATTATGGTAATTTATTATATTTCATTACTTTATTAACAATTTATACTAAAATTTATGGCTTATGCTAAATTACATGCATTATTATTACATTACATTATGTTAAATATATTTTACTAATTAATAAAGTTTATGATTTTCTAACATTCACTTTATTTGAAATTTAATAATGTTTAGAAGCTTTGTTTTAAAATATTATTAAAGTAAAATAAAATAATATGAAATATATATAATATATGTTTTTTTTTCTTTGTTTTTTTTGTTTTTTTTTGTTCTTTTTACGTTTTTCATTAAAGTCTAAATTTTCTAAATTTTATTCAAATTGTTAACAATTAATATATTCCTGCTTCTGCAATTGGTGTAACAATTATAGATTGTTTCTTCAAAAACTGACATAGAGTAGAGTTCCCTATAAGTATTATATCGATTTCCTGTCTTTAGTGTCCCTCGCAAAATCTGCACCTGTATAGGCTGTGATAAAGCCTTTTACATCACATTTCAGTTTTTAACTAATTGCGTTGAGTAAGTATTTTAAAATAAGCAGAACATAGTGCCAGTCGGAGACAGTGGGATTTTCACAAGATCGGACAGCAAAAGAAATATCAGGTCTCCCTTTTTATATGTTGCGGCGTTAAATTCTTTTATTATACATTTGTGGCTTTCTTAATAAGATAGTATGGTGTTGTGTAACGTATAAAGGCTAATATATAATTTTTTAATCACTTTTTCATGATGAAGTAATTATCACTAATTTTCTTGGTATCATTAAACTTTACTATGGTAGACTTTTCAACAGGAGAATTATTTTTATTTTCAGGACTTTCAGTAATAGTAAATCTATTATTTTCAACAAAATTTGAAATACTAGAACTAGGAATTTCAGAATTTTGGTAATTATTATTTTTATTTTTAATATTTGTTATTTTGTTATGTTTCTTTTTATAATTGTAATTGTTAATTGCAATTTCTTTTAAAGTGTCTTCGGTGAAATTGTCCTTTTTCAATTTTGAGTTTAATTTGTTATTTTCGTTTTTAATATTTTTGGTATCGTTATGAATATTTTTAAAAATGTTTTTTAAATTGCTTTTTGAATTACTTTTTAAATTATTGTTAACTTCAATTGAATTATTGTTTTTTCATTTTTGTATTAAAATTTTCTTCTTTTTGAGAATTCAAATTTGTCTTTTTATTAGTCTTTTCTACTAATTCCTTGTCGTTATATAAAAAGTCCTCTTTATCCATGTCTCTTTCAATTACTTCTTCCTTTTCTTCTTGAAGTGGCCGCCTTGATTAAAAGACTATAAGTATCAAAGTTGGACTTGCCATGAAGACGTTGGTCATTGGCTAAAATGATTTGGTTGACATATTATATTATTTAACACAAAAATTTTTGTTTTTAATTTTTTTCTTAAGAAATTTTAATATTAATTAAAGTTTGAGACTTAATCTGTGAAATAACAAAAAGAAAAAATTACATTCTAAATATTACAATGTAACTTTTTCTATTACAGTTGTATGATGAAGTATAAATTCATGTGACGATAAAAATAAAATGAAATAAAAAAAAAACTATCTTTAAATCTTTAAAACATATTACGTTTACAACACTTTTAATACATATTTGTGTTTATATTAATTAGCTACATATGTTCATAAATATATGATATATATAAATAAATAATCAAATAAATAATTAAACCATTTTTTCATAGATATATATATATACAATAAAATAAGTGATAGGAATTTTAGTAACAGTTTAGTAATATTATAAATAGAATTTAATAGTAGTAATAAAAGTAATACTTCTTTATAATAAATTATAATCTATCAAATTTATTATTAAAATAATGAAACTATCGATAATTCATAGTTTATATGAATTTAATACTCATTTTCATTATTATAAATTACATGATATAAAAACATTAATTATATTATTTATTTAAAAAGAAATTCATCTTTTTAATAATGTAAATTATATTGTTTTTTTCCGAAGTGATAGTATAAATTGTGTAAAAGAAAAAACGAAATTTAAATATATACCTTTTTCTATTATTATATATATTTTTATATTAAAACAATTAATAGAATTATACAGTATCTTTTGTAAATCATACGCCTTTTTTTTTTAAAATAAATAACACGTACTTCATATATTTCCATATATTTCAAATACTTTTTCATTGCTTCTTTTCTTTATAATTTATTATTAATGTAAAAAAAAAAAAAAAAAAAAAAAAAAAAAAAACTATATTTAAATTATTATTAGTCGAGAACTTATTTCTATTATTTCTATTATAAATTTTTAAATAAATTATTTTGTATGCTTATATTGTGGAATTTAAATTAGAAATAGAAGAATTGAAATTATCGTTGCACATAAGAAACTGTTGAATATTTAAATTTTCCTTTTTTTTTTTAATTTTATTTTATGACTTAAATCATATGACTATACATAAATTTATTATAAACAAAAAATCAATTATAATTAATATAAATATAAATATAACAGTGAAAATTTTCTTTAAAAAAAAAAAAAAAAAAAAGAATTAAAAATAATATTAAAAATAAAATGGTTAAAACATTACCACCATTAAATCCAATAGTAATTATAAGTTTTTATTTTATTCTTGTACTAGTTGGTTCAATTCTCCGTAAGTATTATTTCGAAGAAATCTCAGAAAATACATATGGTACCTATACAAAGAAGAAAAGTGTAATAAATCAATATTTTGCCAAATTAGGTTGGGTAAGTTTATAACCCATTTAGTAACTATGAAATGTTTTTTTTTATTTATATTTATACATTTATATATACATATATAAATGTGAGGAAAATTAAATAGAATCTTGATAGAAATCACTTAATTTTTAAATATATTTTAATAATAAATAAACTTGAAACCCATATAATTAAACATTAGAAAATATCAATAAAAAAAAAATAATAAAAAGTTACAAAGAAAATACAAATCAACAAGAAAATAAATATTATTAATAAAAGTTGTCATTAACAATATATAATTTATACAATTTAAATTATTTATAATAAAAATTTCTATATAATAAAAAACAGTGTTTTATATTAATACAGTAATAGTAACTAATGTTGGATTATTATAATATAATAATTTTTACTTTAATATATAATTCCAATTTGATTTACTCTTATTATTACTCTTTTATAGTTATGTTTAATGCATTTTATAATTATAAATATTAATTCCATTTATTTTATATACTTTTAATACTTCTACATAATACATTAATAAATTATTTTTTAACAATACCAATATAATAATACTTCTACATAATACATTAATAAATTATTTTTTAACAATACCAATATAATAAAACACTTTTTATTTAACCATTCTATTTTATTTAATCATAATCAATACTCTTAATTTAATAAATTTAAAATGAATAATTTTTCAATAATTAATGCTGTAATATTGGATAATAATAGGCATGGACCACCCTTGTTATTTTCATATTTTATCTTTTTTCAGGAAAGACCAAGAAAAGTAAAATATATTCTTTAATACGTTATATTATTGCTTCCTTATATTGGTTTATTCTTTGTAAATGGGCTTTTGGTCCAGGTATTTTCAATCGTATTCAACTTCAATATGGTAAATGTGAAGTTTCAAATAAAAATGGTGAAGAGAATACCTTTGTTTCTGCTACATCAATCAGTTGTCATAGAGTTCATAAGGGACATTGGATTGGTTTTGATGTGTCTGGACATGTATTTCTTCTTGTCCATTCTTCCCTTTTCCTTTTAGAAGAAATCTGGCCAATTCTTAGAAAGCAAGCTAGTTACCTTTTAGATAAAAACACTTTACCTGAAAAGAAACAAAGAGCAAGAAAAACTTGTTGTGCTTGTATTCTCTGTTTAATCATTGTTTTCCTCTGGTTTTACACTCTCTGTATTACTACTACTCATTACCATCATTTCCGTGAAAAAATATTTGGCTTTTTATTCCCAGCATTATATTGGTTCATTGGTTACCAATTCTTTTTCCCAAGATATCTTCCAGTTGAAACTAAAGAAATAGTAAAAAAGGCAGAATAAGTTAAAATTAAAAGAAATATGAAATAAAAAAAAAGTAGATAATTTTATAACAGATGAAAATTAGCATAAATAATAATATATATAAAACAAATTCATATTTATTAATAATAAAAATAACAAAATAACATCAATAATAATAATACTATTGGAAAATATTCCAAATAGAATTTAGTTTTAACCAAGATTTTTTTTTTTTTAGTATTAAATTATAGTTATAAAAAATATAATATATATAAAGATAATTTATATCATTATATATACGTACACAACACAGTACGTCCTACTTTATTATAAATATTTAAATCCCTTTTTCAAATTTTAGGAATGCTTAAAACATAATAATAATAAAAAAAAATATTATATAAAATAATACATTTATAGCATTTAAATAATTATAGAAATCTTTGTTTTTTTTTATATACAGAAAATTAAAAATTTAAAGAAAACAATAATCTGTATGTACAAAAAAATACATACATAATAATACATTTATATTACAATTTAAAAATTTGATTTAATCAAATATACAATTTTATAATATTTTAAATTTAAAACTAATCTTACTATAAAAGGAAAGAGTTTAAATTAGTTTTCTGTATTTTTTTTTTATAAAGAAGCATAAATCTTATGTATTACCATTTTATACTATTTTATTATGAAAAAAAGAAAAGAAATTAATAATAATATCAACAATAAGTATAATAACTATAGTAATACATTTATATAACAAATTAGATAAAGTATAATGTCAATTTTATATTCTGAATACAAAAAAAAGTATAAACATTTTATTTAATATATTATTTATTATAGAATATTGATTTGAGAAAAATTAATATCAGTTTTTTAAGTATTTCCAAAAAATTTTTAAAAGTAATATGAATGATTGAAATAACTAAATACTATTGACCATATTCAATTATAAATATTAATATCAATAGAAAGAGAAAAGTTAAACCTATACATGTATTTGGTAAAGAATCAAATACTATCATCAAAATTTTAAAGGTAATAAATAATAAGGCTACTTTTAATAATACCTTTTTTAGCTATGGATATTCCATTTTAATATCGTAAAAGGATTAGTACTTAATTATATATATTATAATAAATTCTATTATGTAAAACCTAATTTAATTTTTATTTATGGCTTATGAATTATCATCTATTTTATAATAATAATAAATAAAGTAACAACTTTAATTGACTTTAAAAGCACTCAAACATTATTATTACTAATATAGTAATAATATATTATATAATTAAAAGTTTTATTAGAGTAATATATTTTTTGATTTAAATATAAGTAATATACAAAAAATAAATTAAATTTTTTATATAGAATAAAGATAGAAACTTTATTATATATAAAATTAATTATTATTTATTATAATTTAATAGATAATTAATTCAAAACAATTTAATATAGAATGGTGGTATATGTAACATTCTTTTAAAAAATCCACCTTTTTAATAAATTTAATGTAGTGTCACATAGTAGTGTTAATTCATTAAAATATAATAAAATTTTATAATATGTCTATTATTCTATTTTAATTGTATTTAATGTACTTATATATATTACATTAATGTATTCAATGATATATAAAAATAAGAATATTCTTTATAGAAAAAATTAGATTAAATAAAAGTTCTATTAGTTATTGATTTATAGGAGATTGTTATCACAAAAAGAAAAATGTTAAAAATGTTAGTAGAAAATGTAATATTTTATGCGTAGAATATTTATGGACAATTTAAACAAATCATGGTATTATCAATAGGTAGAGAAAATATGCTTTTTTTAAATTATTTCATTTCATATTCGAAAAAAAAATAGAAATACTTTCTTAATCCTTGACTATTTTATTACTATTTGGAAAAAGTTAAAATGAATTATAGTATATTAAATATGTTTTATATATTTATTTTTGCTTTATTAAATAAACATCTATTATTACATATATTCTATTATATATATCATTTTTTATGAAAATAACTATAGTAACATTTGTTTGTATGGTGTTCTATTAAATCTATATTTATTATGATAAAATATAATCTAAATTTATATACATTGTTAATGACAGGCATTTGTTTTATTATATCCACATTTATTATCTTAACAACTGCAACAACACATTATCGTATATATAAATAAACCTCAATATTCAAATTTTTTTTTAAAATGAGAAAATATTACTTAATATATTATTTATATAAACTAATATATTTGTAAAAGTAAAATAATATAAAAGTAATTATAAACGATATTTTTAGTTTTTTTGGCTATATTAAAATTTGTTTTTAATTATATCATCTAACCACATTCAATAATCAATACTATACTTTTTAAGCTTTTGTGTCATATATTAATTCATCACCAGTTTTAATGAATAAATTATTATTGAATGGTATTACAAATATTAAAATATTTATTGATTACTAGTTCTATATAATAATATATATTATTTAAATATTTATAATATAATTACATATATTAATATTTTATATACTTATCAATTAATATAAATTTTATTATTAATAATTCCATTTATTCTATTTTTTATCATTCAACTAACATTTTATAATAAATTAAAATATGTTATATTATTGTCATATATTTTAATTTATTTAATATAAAATAATATATTGTATTCAAAAATATATTAAAATATAAATTAATAATATAAATATATATAACATATACAATAAAATAAATTAAAACATATATTAATATATTGTTAGAATTAGAATATTTATATTAACTTTTAAAATCGAAATTATAATAAATAAAGTTAATTTTTTTAATTATTAATTTGTAATGAATAGGATTAATCTATTATTTAAAATATTTTTAATATTCATCTTACCTATACGACCCACCATTTAATAATTATATAAAAAAATAAAAAGTTTTTTATTCTTTTTCTTTTTTTTTTTTTCCTTTGAAATTATTGTTGTTATTTATATTTATTTATATATAGTATTTAAGAAAACTTAAAACAAAAAAAAACAACAAAAAAAAAAAAAAAAACATATTAAAAAAAAAAAGAAAAGATTAAAGCAACTTATTAAATGATTATAATGTTTGATTGATTATTATAATTAATCTTTTCTTCTTTTTTTTTTACTTTTTTTTATGGAAAAGTTAATAAATTTAATATTTAAAATATATATATATAAAGAAAAACAAAACAAAATTATTATAGATAGCATATTTTAAGAAAATATATATCATTTTTGTAAAGAAATATTCTTAATTTATATAAATAAACCGAAAATCTATATAAGAAAAAAAAAACTAATATAAATAGAAATAATATATATTTGAAATATATAAAACAGTAATTTATTTGTATTAGTAAATATAAAACAAAATTAAAAACACTATTAATAACAACACAAAAATTCAATATATAAGTATATATTACTATCCATTCTGATAAATAAGTTAGCTGTCAAATTTAAATACTATTTATTTATAAGTTGAAAATATAAAACAAACTATTTATTTATTTATTTAAAATTATCACCATATCACACACTATTTATTATTTATTTATAATTACTATAGTATTTAATATTTATTAATTCTAATACCGATTCATCCTTAATAGTAATAAGAAAATAAAAAAAAAACTAAATTATCTTTTTTGTATTTATTCAATTTTTAGTTTTTTTTTAAATTCACAAAAGACCTTTTGTTTATAAATTATTTATATATTTACCTTTAATAGAAAAATCTTTCCTATTTTGTAAAAAGTAAATATAAAGTTTATTATATTTATTATCTATAAAGTAAATATTATATGGTTAAGAATTAAATATATATATAAATAAAGTAGTAAGATAAAAAAATACCTAAACATAAAATAAATAAAATCAAATTATAGCGATAAAATTATAGTGATAAATTTTAAAATAAAAGAAAGTAATATATATTAAAATAAAAAAAAATAAAAAAATAAAAAATCATTTCAAAGAATAAGAAAAAAAAAAAAGAAAATAACAAATATTAAATTCATTTAATCAAAATATAATTTAAATAAGCAATATTGTTATTTAGTTATATAATTAATAGATATAAAATAAGTTAAATATAAATAATTAAAATAGTTTTATTTTATTATTTTAATATATATAGATATTTCCTTTAAAAAAGATTTCTAAAGAAATATCAATATTAAACTTAAAAATTCATTATTAACAATATAACAATATAATTAAAACCAAAAGTTTATTAAATATATCTTTGCTAGCATTGATAATATTTTAAAGGTTTTATAAAAAGTATATAAATCACTACACGATAATATAAGACTTAATTAAGAGTAAGTTTTGTTTTAATATAAATACCAGAATAAATTGGAAGATTATATTAACATAGTTCAAATTTATTATATTAGCAATTATAAATTATAATAAAATGAAGAGACAAACAGCTTCACAGTCAAGAGGTAATGTTCCTCCAAGAATTAACACTCCAAATAATCAAGAATTTATTCAAGATTATTTCAGTGGTCATCATCAACAATCTCCATTTTCTCCAAGTAAAGGTGTAGATAATATGTATAATAGTATGTATTATCCAAATAATCAAATGGTACCACAGAATAATGGACCAATGTACAATACAGCTACTGATACAATTGAAAATTATGAATTAAATGATAATACTAACAGTAAGCAAAAATGGGAAATATCTCGTGGTATGACAACACCTACTACTCCAATTCATCCTACCAATGAAATGAATCAATTCAGTATTCCTGTTCCATTCCGTAATGGTTATGAAATGTATGGAGACCATCAACAGCCATTATTGTCTCCTACTCCATATATACGTACAAATGGCCCATTCATGAATGGAGGTAATCGTGGTAATGAAGAAATGATGGTAGGAATGAATCCTGTAATGAAAGATCAAAACAATAATTTATTAAGTCCTGTAGCAATGGAAAATACAGGAGGTGCTCAAAATAATAAAAAGGCAAATTTATATAAAACTGAACTTTGTCGTTCCTATGAAGAAACTGGTCAATGTCGTTATGGTTCAAAATGTCAATTTGCTCACTCTGAAAGTGAACTACGTCACGTAGATCGTCATCCAAAATATAAAACAGAAATGTGTAAAACATTCTGGGAACAAGGTACCTGTCCATATGGTAAGCGTTGTTGTTTTATTCATACACGTCGTGATTTATCTAAGAAAGAAGACACTCAAACTCCAACCACTCCCTCTAAAAATAATGTTAAGAAATCTTTCCAGGATATTAGTACCGTAAATAAGAAGAAGGAAAATTCTACTGATAGTACTAATTTATCAGAAGGTGAAACTATAGCAATTACTAATGAAGAAGGTGAAGTAACCAATAATAGCCGTAGTCGTAGTGGAAGTGACAGTGTTACAGCTACTAGTATTACTGAAGAAATTATTTCGAATGATGAACCAGAAGAAAAGAACGAAGTTGATAACAAAAAGATTGAAGAAAGTAAAGAAAAATCAAAATCAGAAAAGGAGGAATCAAAAAATATTACTAAATATACTGAAAAGGAAAAAACTGTTACTCCATCAATTTCCGTTCCAATTAAGACAAATAATAAAACTAATTTTTCAAAGGGTATATCATCTTCTTTTGAACCAATGGCGAAAACTCCAACAAGCCAAGCATTCAATTATTCTACCTCTTTTGGTGGTTCAATAAACATGGTGGGAAATCCATTAAATACTGGTTTTGTTCCTCGTCGTAAGATGAGTTCACCTCCACAACGTCAAAATCCAAGAGGAAAATAATACCGCTATAAATTTAAATATTGATAGTAATAATAATTATAATAATGTTTTAGGTATGAATTCAATGGCTTTTAACCCAACATCACCATTAGATACTGAATTAATGTTGAATAATAACTATGGTGAAGTCAATGGGAAAATTATAAATAAGCATGGTATGAGTACTTCTTTACCTGCTAATGATATTCTTGATGAAAAGATGATGTATAAGTTACAGAATTTACATATCCAAACTGCTCCAAATAATCAACGTGCTAATCAAAATAATCAAAGTATGATGAGTCCATTATCATCTTCTTTTAATCAAAATAATATCTTTATGAAACAGCCATTAAACGTTAACACTTCTCAAATTAGTTCAAATCTTTTCTTAAATCAATCAACGGCTGCAGCTTCTCCATTTACTCCGGGAACTCCAAGTTTATTCCTTAGTCCAAAACAACCACATATGGGTTTGCCATCTATTCCTATTATAGATGATGAAGCTTCAAGTTTCAAAGGACCAGGATCGGTTTCTGGAAAAGATAGTGATTTTGGAGATGATACTTTATCTAATGCCACTGAAGAACTAATCAATACTCCATCTACTCCAAGTAACAATCTATTTGCTAAGCAAGCTATTAATACACAAAAAATTAGTACACCTCATTCGTTTTTAAAGGGTTTCTCAAAAAGCATCAACTCCAAAGAATAATTCATCATTCCTTCCATCAACTCCACAATCTATTTCTTAATGGTTTTTTAAATAATAGTGTTTCCCCATTACAATCAAGAATGGGTTCCTCTTTACCAAATACTCCAAATCATCCAAATAGCTTCAATCCATCTGCAATTGATGAAATCTTTAGCGGTAATAATAATATTATTAATGATTTCAAGTTAGAACAACTAGTTCAGGAATAAATGTTGCTGCATCCCCATTTTCTCATACCAATGATCTTTCACAATACATGATGCAAATGTCATCAGCTCGTGAAAATAGTAATAATCTTCAATCACTTGAAAATAAAAAAGTCCATCTCAATTATTTTATAGACCTTCTACTGGTAATATTAGTGCAATTAACACAACCCCAAGTATGAAATAATGGAGGTTTTGGTAGTATGAATATGGGAGGTATTAATATGGTAAAAAATAGATCTGAAAGTTTTGATTATGGCATGTTAAGTCCAAACGGTATGAATTCATTTTTAAGTGCATGCAATCCTGTTTCTTCACCAAATGCTACTTATAATAATTCAATGGCTTCTTCATTTAATAATTCATTCCTTAATAATAAAGTAAGATCTGAAAGTGTTGACTTTGGACAATTAGGAAACTTTACGAAAGATAATATGGTAGGTTCAATGCCAACATTTTCATTTTTACAATCTATAAATGAAAGTGTTCCAGATTCTCCATTCTCTAATAATGGTTCTATACAAGGATCTCCACTTCCGTCATCTACTACTACATTAAATGACATGACTAATGGTATGAATGACTTTATTAATGCAGGAAGACGTAAGAGTTTCCCAGAATCTTCATTAATGCCAAATCGTTTACCAACTGTACCAGAAGGTAGACATCCAAATATTGTTGAAGAAGAACGTCTTTTCAGTAATAATAATCTTACAGATGAAAGGTA